>OMKI01046828.1:34821-42321 GCA_900302315.1 Phycis blennoides
CTCCACGGTACCCTCCTCAGATCAACATGGAGGTCCTCCATGTAGGAGCTCCACGGTACCCTCCTCAGATCAACATGGAGGTCCTCCATGTAGGAGCTCCACGGTACCCTCCTCAGATCAACATGGAGGTCCTCCATGTAGGAGCTCCATGGTACCCTCCTCAGATCAACATGGTTTCAGTGTGTTTCTTACCATGCTGTCCTCCGGTCTGTGTTTGAGGCGACTCCCCTCCAAGTCCCCTTCCTGCTGTAGGGCTGTCAGGCCCTTCGGGAGCTGGGGACCACTGGAGGCTCGGGTGGTGGTGGGGTGTAGGGTGGTGATGGTTGGGTATAGGGTGGTGGTGGGGTGTAGGATGGTGGTGGTGGGGTTTACGGTGGTGGTGGAGTGTAGGGTGGTGGTGGTGGTGGGGTATAGGGTGGTTCTGGTGGTGGGGTATAAGGTGGTGGTGGGGGGGTGTAGGGCTGCAGGGCTCCAGGGAGAGGGGAGGAAGAAGGGAGAGAAGAGGAAGGGCCGTTGATCTGAAAACAGGAAATATTTGATGAATGATTTGTGATTTCTCATCAGAGGTTTCTCTCCAGCTGTTCTCGTTCCATGTGTTGCTCCTGAAATCCTCAATCCTTTTCTCTTAGGTTGGCTTTTCTATAAGTATTTCTATAAGTTGGATGTTAATCATTTTCCCCCTGGCTTCCTGACCGTGAACTTTGGATGTGTTCTAATTTAGTTATTCATTGTTTCCAGTTTGGTTAAACAATAACAGCATGAATCAAACCTCGTGATGCTGCAGGTCCTGGCTCCAGGTGGGACGAGGGTTCTTGCAGGCTGACGGAGGATGAGATGGTTCCTTCTACGGATTCCCTCTGTCGTCGTAGCTCCTCTTCACGCCTCAGGTTCTCCTCAATGTCCTTATGGATTACTTCTGAGACGCCTGCTTTCCTGGAGCCCAGCCTCTCCCTCCACGACAGCGGAAGTGTGCCGAGAGGCGTCTGTACGTTGGAGACCGGCGAACGAATACCCGCTCCCTCATCAGTAGGTTCTACTAGTGTGCTGCAGCTCCGGGTCCCGCCATCAGCCACCCCAGCCAGAGGCTCAGAGCCGGTGGGGACCTCTAGGGAGCCGGGGGTCAGGACTTTATTGCTGGCCCAAGAAGTGTGGGCTGGGGCTGTAGAGCTCCAGGGACCCAGCTGTGTTTCTTTAGTATCTCTATATCTCTTTCCCCCCTCTCTTTCTCCACCTCTGGCTCTGTTGTTTTTCTCTAAAGTCCTCCCTCTCTCAGACCCTCTCAGGCTGGCATCCTGCTGTGAGGGAGCAGATTGTCCTTCCTGGGGGTTAGGGTCAAGGTAAGGGTTAGGGTAGGGGTTAGATTCAAGGTAAGGGTTAGGTTCACGGTGATGGTTAGGGTAGGTTTTAGGTTCAAGGTAATCTTGCTGTGAACCACCTCCACGCTGGTTATCCCTCTGGATTTCTTGCTGAATGAGGAAACTCACTGGGTTCCTCTCCTTACCTTTCAGCACAGAGGGACTGAACTGGGAAAACAAATACTTGGACTTGATCTCAACCATCTCTGCCCTGCTGTGCTTCAGTCCCCGCAAACGTCGCAGGTTCTCCTCTCGTTCCTGAGCCAAACGCATCTCCCTTTCGATTGGTGTCTCCAAAGAGCAGTCAGACACACGTGTTCTCTCATCGCTGCTGTTAGTAGATGCGCTATCATCACTGCTGCAGTCAGAGGCTGGATGCTGGCCCAGCTCCCCCAGGGTGGCGGAGAGGTGAGGTAGGCCCATGGCAGAGGGAGGGTCTTGCAGGGCAGAGGTGTGCTTTTGCAAGGTTGCTGCAACACCTTGTTTCTGCAGGGGCTTGGCTGGAGGCCTGGAAAGAGGCAGAGCTGTGTTCTGAGGAGCCCTGGGCACAGAAGGGAGCACATTCAGCCTGTCTTGCTCTATCTTCTCGAACTGCTGTCTTGCTGTGCTGAAGTCAATCTGCTGGTTGTCTATACTTCCAGCTGTGGCTGGTGTTCCTCCCTCTGGGTTGGAGATGCAGGACTCAAAGCTCAAACTAAAACCTTTCAGCAGCTTGGCAGGAGAGCAGATTGGTTCCACACCGTTCAGAACACTCCACTGCCCCTTCAATGTCAGACTGTTCTTTGGGGCTTGGGTGCGAATGATCTCCGTACGAAGTTCTCGTTCCTCATCTTCCTGAACTGTGCGTCCATGTTCTCCAGGCTCCGCTCGGTACAGTGGCGGCTCCTCTTGAAAGAGGCTGCTTGGTTTCCTGGTGCTGGAGTACGTCTGTAGCCGGAACGCCTTCCCTTCCCTCAGGGTGGTCCGTCTCCACGGGGACCGTATCCCTGCCTCATTCCGCTCTGCCTCAAGACTCTCATCATCTATAAAACTGTAAAAGCCACAGGGGGAACCGCAGCTGCTGCCCAGACTACCAGGACTACCAGGACTACCGGGACTACCGGGACTACCGGGACTACCGGGACTACCGGGACTACTGGGACCGCTGGCGCCATAGACCTCTTCACCTGTCGTCACCTGTCTGGCTTGTACCAGGGCATCCCCAGAACCTGGGGAGCCCAGCAGGGAGCGTAGGTTAGAGTGGTCCAGCTGGGGAGACAGGGGCTGCAGCACCCACCTCCTGGGATTGCTGTTCATGAGTGTCTCTTCACTGTACTTCAGTCACTGAAACAAGACAATATTATAGACAATAGATCAGACTATAGATTATAGATATGAAAATATCCAGAGAGTCATGGCATATCCAACCCCAGAGCAGGTTACTGTGGAACAGTAGAGGGGTACTAAGGGTTAAACATAACCCAACATATGAATGAACACTATGCTCTAAATGATCTGTTCGTAGACATTAACCTAATACTATATCTATCTTATCTATCTATATCACAGTATGAACAACTGTGGTCTGCATGTGTGTGCAGATTGTCTCACTAAGAAAGGATTGCGTTGAACCTGTGCATCATTCAGCTGACTCAGCACATGGGAAGTTGAATTGCCATAACAATCCACTTAATCAGCCTGATTTAATCCGACTCTACATTTATGATGTGATAACAGCGACTAGACTCTGTGTCGACAATCACAGTCCACAGAGCTGTTGTTAGTGTAAGTGCTCTCTACAACCTGTAAATTGTGTGTATCTGTGTGTGTGTGTGTGTGTGTGTGTGTGTGTGTGTGTGTGTGTGTGTGTGTGTGTGTGTGTGAGGGGGTGGGTGGGTGTGTATCCCTCTGATAACAAACATTTCCTGGAAACTCCTCTGCCTTCAGCTGATTGGCTGAAAGAAGATAGGTTCACCCTTAGCCATAACGCGCGCACACACACACACACACACACACACACACACACACACACACACACACACACACACACACAGAACCTAATACTAATACTGTTTTCCTGTAGAGTAGAAAAGGGTTCAATAAATACCGTCAAACAAATATCCAGTTGTATCTGGTTTCAAACATTTAGAAAAACAAGCAACTTAAACTATATACAATAACTTCTATTATGTACATTATATTAAGCTATATAATGTACATAATATTAAGTACATTGTGTACATTATATTAATTATTGACACTTAAACTAATTAAACAGCAACAGCAGCCTGGCACAGTGTACAGCTATAACCTATAAACCTAGTTAGAACGTCTAGTTAGCAAGTGACTAGCTTCACAAATCTAGTCCTAAGGGTTCTCCTAACATCATGATTAATCTACTAATTTGTAACTAACTAATAGGTAACTGGTTCTTACCAGACATGATCCCTTTGTGCTGTGTCAGGAAAGCAGCAGAATACTGGTAGTTTATTTTCCTTCTCAACAGAGAAAGTTCCCTCAAAGTCAGATAATCAGTCTACATGCTTCCTTCAAACCTTGTCCAGTATAGACCACGGGTTCACCTCATGTGATGTCATCTGAACTCCGCCCACAACCACAGGGCCAATGACTGGACACACACACACACACGTATTTATGTGTTTTATTACAAAGTGAAGCAGTTTATGTACTCTGACCTTAAACAGATGACCTATGAATGTATTCACAAGACGTACAGTCAACATGATGTAGAAATGATGAGACCACCACATGACCACCAGAGGGGAGTGTTGAGCACTGAGTGTTGTTACCCTGGAGGCACTGTGGAGCCGTTATCATGTTGTCTTCACAACACGACGTGAGGTTGAGGACGATGAATCTACTTTGTTGTCGCAAGACAGTCAAACATTATCTACAGGGCAAATGGGCCTAGGACACACTTAGAACTAAAGGGTTTGGGTCTTAGACAGAACTAAAGATCTTTTTCTCGAACACAGAATTAAAGGTCTTGGGTCTTAGACAGAACTAAAGGTATTGGGTCTTAGACAGAACTAAAGGTGTTTGGTCTTAGACAGAGCTAAAGGTCTTAGGTCTAGGACACAGAATTAAAGGTCTTGGGTCTAGGACACAGAACTAAAGGTCTTGGGTCTCCCAACGCTTTAGTTGGTAATCAGATTGAGAAGATAATTGGGGCACCGTGGTTTGCCCTCAAAGCTTGAAGTGTGGTGTTAGTGACATCAGCAGCAGCGTGGGTTGGTGGGTTAATCAGAAGTCACCAGAAGCATCCTATTTGGACAGATGTTTTCTGGCTATATATATCTTGTATTGCATACTGTATATATTGTGTACTAGAAATGGTTAAGCTAGCAATTGAAATGCTTGTTCTGGTGACTTTCTTACTGTATTAACAGTGTGTGCCATTAAATGTACTTTTTGTAAGTCGCTTTGGATAAAAGCGTCTTCTGCCCTAAATGTAACTGTAAATATATACATATACAGTATATACATATACATACACAGGATGTGAAACATCTTTTCAGGTTTAAAGATGTCATGTCATGTTGTTTTAAGGCCATTGTGTTGCTTACAGTATGAACGTGTTCCCACATTATATACACAATATAATATATGTACACAATATATAAATATATATACAGTATATTATATGTGTGCAATATATAGCAAGCACAATAAATTTGGTACAGGGGAGAACTTAAATAGTCTGTACATGGGGAAACACTTTAAAGAATGGAAGAAGGAAATCTGATTTTTGATCTGATGTAGAAGAATCTCAAACGAATAATTACCAATCTGCTAAAATACCCTCATCTGATCATTGGATCTTAATGCAACTAATCAGGATCAACCTAATTTCAGGATATATTACACCATCTCAATTTATATCATCATTATCATTACAATATATCAAGAACTTCCCATCTGAGAGAGACCACCATGCATTAGGTATATAAAATGAACAAAATCAAGTACTTATATCTTAAATATGAATTAGTAGCAGTAATCACATTAACTATTAGTAGTAGCAAGAGTTAATGAGATTACTGCTACTAGTTCATTTAAATATGAACTAGTGGTAGTAATCTCATTAACTATTAGTAGTAGTAAGAGTTAATGAGATTACTGCTACTACTTCATTTAAATATGAGCTAGTGGTAGTAATCTCATTAACTATTAGTTGTAGTAATAGTTAATGAGATTACTGCTACTGGTTAATATAAATATGAACAAGTGGTAGTAATATCATTAACTATTGGTAGTAGTAATAGTTAATGACATTACTGCTACTGGTTATATATAAATAAGAACTAGTGGTAGTTATCTCATTAACTATTAGTAGTAGTCATAGTCCGGTACCTCTTGTCCGGTGCATCCCCTTCCCTTCCCTCCCCTCCCCTTCCCTCTGGTCACAGAGGGCCAGATACCCATGGTGGTCTTGTCTCTGTGAGCGTCGGGAAAGATTGCTCGCTGCAGTCACATGACAATGCAGCACCTGCATGGCTTCTCCTCCTTCTCCTGGTTGTGGACCTCTGTGGCACCTCCCTCTGCACCTCCTGGTGCCTTCTCTGCTGCCTTGGCGAGGGGCAGGCTGGAAGGAAGGCTGCTGCCATTTGGCTCTCCAGCCTGCACGGAGGAGGGCCCCTGCATGGAGGGGGGCCCCTGCACGGAGGGCCCCTGCACGGAGGGCCCCTGCACAGAGGGCCCCTGCACGGAGGGGGGGCCCTGCACGGAGGGCCCCTGCATGGAGGGCCCCCCTGGGCTGACAGCAGGGACAGGGCTGACACTCGGGGTTTTTCCCTCGTTGTCTTCTATCAAAACCAGCTCAGCATTAACAGTGCCTTCCAGACCCAGAACCCTGCTGGTATGGTCCTGGTCCTCCACACTCTGGTACCCCATGAACACCATGGTTACGGGCTTCTCCTCACTGGCCTCCGCTATCCCCAGCCCAGCATCCAACTCGGGGCCCCTGCCCTCCACTGCGGCCTCAGGATCCTTCTGAGGAGTCTTCTGAGGAGTCTTCTGAGTATCCCTCTTAGGAGTCTTCTGATGAGCCTTCTGAGGAGCCTTCTGAGAGGTCTTCTGAGTAGCCTTCTGAGGAGCCTTCTGAGTAGCTTTCTGAGGAGCTTTCTGAGGAGCCTCCTGAATAGACTCCTGAGGAGCCTCCTGAATAGACTTCTGAGAAACTTTCTGAGGAACCTTGTGGATCCCAGAGGAAGGGTGTAGGGTGGGGGCAGGGCTAGCAGGGTGGTGGGTGGGGGCCTCAGCAGGGTGCGTCTCCATGGAGACCTGGTCTGCTTTAAGGATGAGATCTTCCACCTCCAGGAAGCTCAGTGGCTGAACATCATTCTCCCCATTGACCTCATGTACCACTGTGAAAGAAACACCATGTTGAATATCAATAGATTAGATTAGATCATACTTTATTCATCCCACAGCGGGGAAATTTCCTCCGACAGCGGGGAAATTTCCTACAGCGGGGATATTATATATGTAATATATATAGCCTCTGAAACAATCCTGATCGACATACAGTCATGAATGTATCTAGAGGCTAGATATATACATGAATGTGGCTCTAAACACAGACATGAATGTATTTACATGGAAATATCAGGATGGTTTTAGAGGCTAGAATCTGCTAATTCAAGTTTGTGTTCTACTATATATGAAGGCTCACCTTTGGTCCTGTCCTCGTAAACTTTGACCCCGTGGAGGGAGAGGTCCACAGGAAGTAGCGTGTTAGTGGACAACACTTTGGTCTCACCGGTCACCTTGTCACGCTCCACCTTGATCTCTACAGAGTACATAGCTACAGACACACACACACACACACACACAGTGTGGTTCAAATGACACCCAGTTTCTATAGCAACACAGCAGAACCCAAAAGTCAGTGTTTTCAGGAGGGTTGCTATAGCAACACTTTCTTCTATTGGATGTCCTCGGGTCAGCATCCTCCTAGCTGGGGAGCCCATAAGGGTGCTACTGTAGTGACCTCAACTATTACTGAGAAGTGTAAACTGTACAGCTCTTTCATTTTAAAAACAGACATGCGTTGTATATTTGACATATTGTGTTATTGTGTTATGGTTAAATTATACTATTTCATATTTATGTTTCTTGACTTCCAGTACTGCAGTTTACTAAA
>OMKI01046830.1:2863-16607 GCA_900302315.1 Phycis blennoides
CTCTCATAATGTCCTCCCCTCCCATCTACACACACACACACACACACACACACACACACACATGCCTACCCCACTCACCTGCTTCCTGTATTCGTTGACATGTCAGACATTCAGCCTCTCTGTGCTCCCTCATCTCTGCATGCTGCCTATAGTCTCCTGCTGCCCATAACTTTCTTAGATTAGGACATTATGCAGGAAAAATGCGATGCAGCAGGAAAATGCTTTAATAGCTATACTGTCTAAACATTTACACTTAACCCATTTGGTTCTCTGTTTCATGGCCCTGATGAAAACCCAAAAGATAATATTTCATTCAAAATAATATGTTTTCGAAGGGATGTCGGCTTTCGGCTCACACTTTTAGCATGTTTCTATTTAGACTCTAGACGTTCAGAAAAAGTAATGGGGCAGAAAAATTGTTTAAATATTTGAAAAGGGGGAGTAAGTTAGTTTGGAATATGTATGGCTGCAGAGGGAGCTGCTCTAACTGCTTGGCTACCACGACGCTGTTATGCATTACAGACATGAATCAGAGTGGCCCGTTTCACTGACACGGATTAAGCTAATCCTTGTTTTAATACTCAAAACGCAAAAGGGAACTTTGAATTTTTCAATTCACGTTTGAAACCAATCCTAATTTGCATCCAATTGAAACTATAGCTATGTTATTCTTTTATGTCTGGCATTTTTTAAAACAGCTGTATTGCTTTGATGGGAAAACATAGCAGCATAATGCCGTCCATTTGGGTGTGTGGTGAGGTGGCCTGTCCTTTGAGACGGGGGGAGCCTAATCTTTACCAGGCTGCACCCCACTCCCCCTCACCCACACACACACACACACACACACACACACACACACACACACACACACACACATTGACACACACACACACACACACACACACACACACACACACACACACACACACACACACACACACATACACAAACACCCATGCACTCACACACACAAACACAGATACGCAGAGGCACACTCCCACGCTCACATACACACACACTCCCACACACACAAACACATATCCACAAATGCACGCACACAGGCACATACACACAAGCACATACACATCAGCAAAGCACGCAACTGCGCATGCATGCACACACACACACACACACACTGTCTTTCTCTTACTTTTTCTTTCTATGTGAATAAAGAATTTATAAAAAATGATCATAAATATCAAATACATTTAAGATATTATACTGCTGACTGTTACTCAAGACAACTTGCAATGACTGGAGAAAAAACTGCAGATATTGAATATGGCATATTAAAATATATATATATTTCTACAGTTTACACTGTACAAGGTGTGTTTTCTTTCATCCAAAACATGAAAAGCTCTGCCATCAACGGGTGGTAAAGTATTTGCTAGGCTATTATTATCATTCATCAACAAACGCAGATTACGGTTAATATTTTTAATGCACCAAAGGTATTACAGAGGATCAGTGTATTACGCTTGTGATCAGTATCGACAGTCCTGCAAATAAGGTCAGACCCCGACATTAAAGCCAGCACTGAACTCGTTTCTTGTTCTATGATGTGCAAACATTGCCCCCTGCTGATTCATTATCGCACGCTATGGGCTGG
Organism: Phycis blennoides; assembly: GCA_900302315.1. Classification (NCBI taxonomy): domain Eukaryota; kingdom Metazoa; phylum Chordata; class Actinopteri; order Gadiformes; family Phycidae; genus Phycis; species Phycis blennoides. The sequence goes on from OMKI01046830.1 coordinate 4,476, forward strand.
GTGAATCTGCGGGGGCTGGCTGACAGGAGACACTTGTCGCAAATGGGAGATAATTGATTCATTGCAGCCGCTTTACTCGGTTCAGAGTCACACTGCTCTTAAATCACGACTGGGTTCCAGCACCGTGTGGGACTATTTTCAGACCCGAACGTTCCTCCGCCTGCCAATGTAAAAAGCCACTGTTGGTGGCTACTACACAAAGGAAATATGAAAAAAAAAAAAGTAGAACGTGTTTAAAGTGTCATGACGAATTAACCTGAGTAATTTAAACGTTGCTGATTCATTTTAAGAAAGGAACTTCAAAAGGGGCAATTGTAATCCAACAGCCGCCAGCCATTGTATGTTATCCTGGTAAAAAATAAAATATGTAAAAATGTTAAAGTATAACGTTAAAATGTTTCTTAGTTCCAGATCCTTCGATCAGGCGTACCGATGTGTGTTATATTAATATCATGATTTGAATGCCTTGTGGTTCAATGTTCTAACAATGGACTTATTAAATGACTTATTCAACCAAAGCTGATAATATCCATGGACAGAAGGAGAGCGAGAGACAGAGAGAGAACATCATATTGGTATTTCAGCAGCGGCAGCCATGCCTCCAACTGATGTTAATCTGTATTCAAACAGTCTGTCATGTCAGATGAAAGCATCCAATTAGCAGTCAATCCTGTTCACTATTTCCCATTCTGCCACCGCCATTTACATCGACTCTCTGTGCCCAGACAGACAGCCTCTGTGTGGCAGACAGTCGCAGAGATCACTCCTGGGGAGAGTACGGCAGAGTAAACCCATGCTGTGAACAAAGAGTCAAAACAAGCGTTTTGCTGCAATAAAGAGACACACAAACAAGCATGCACACTCACACGCCTGTGCACTCACAATCACTCACAAGCGCCGTGCGCACACACACAGACACACACACAGACACACAGACACACACACACACACACACACACAGACACACAAACACACACATAGGCCCCAAGTGAAATGCCCTGTACTCATCCCTGGTTGCCTTGTGGGAATATAGATGTGCTGAGGGGGGGGGGGGGGGGGGGGGGGGGGGGGGGGGGGGGGGGGGGGGGGGGGGGGGGGGGGGGGGGGGGGGGGGGGGGGGGGGGGGGGGGGGGGGGGGGGGGGGGGGGGGGGGGGGGGGGGGGGGGTTAAGATGCCCTCCACTCAGTTAACCCAGGTATATATAGAAAGAGAGAGAGAGAACAGATAAAACATGGGCAGGCTCTTTGAATTGAGGGCTCACGCTGGGTGGTTGGGTGGGTGTGGGTGGGTGGGTGTGGGAGGTGGAGGAGGTTTGGTGGAGGCCCACAGCGTGAGGCTGGTCCCCCGCCAGGTGTTCTCAGTGTAAATGAGACGCTGGCTGAATTTCACTGTATCACCTATGACACCAGTGGATATTGTATTTGCTTTTACATACCTCAGCGCAGGCGAGCGATTTGTTGCACTATGTATAGCGGGGCTCTAAATAACCACGCGGGCGAGGATACAGTTTTCTGTGACGGTGACCTGACAACACTACTTTGCTTTGAAATAAAATAACAAATAGTGGCATACGCATTTTAGATGTTCTGCAGGTAAATACACTGTATGAAATGTTGAGGCGCATGCAGTACATTTAGCTAAATCCAATTTGTGGACAAAAAAACTGTGATAGAGGATGGGTCAGTAGGCTACCAAAGCCAAGATCAATAAAGGGAAGGATATTGAAAAACATTTTTAAGATAAATATTTATGAACTTGTGCATTCTGTCCTTTTGTCCATCATACGTTTACACTACACATGTTCACGATATATCGTTCTCTATTACAATACATAACACAATCACATTTCCATCATACTATATAATAAGCCATCATAATAGCCCTGTTCTCTGACAGTCAGCTTTTATGGAGAAATAAAGAAAGGTGACCGGTCCTGATTATTCCTGCTTCGCACCTAGCTTGGTCAGCTCTCTGAAGGTCAGCTGTATCCTAGTAGGCAGACTCCTTGGTAAGATGCAAATGTTAGTTAGATAGATAGATAGATAGATAGATAGATAGATAGATAGATAGATACATACATACATACATACATACATACATACAATTTAAAATATAATATATATATATATATATATCATATTTTATATATTATATATTAGAGTGTACTCAGTGGTACATACCTTCTGATGGGCCTCTCACGTAAACAGAATACCATAAATGTAGACTAATGCAGTCAACCAATCAGACAGGACGTTACTTCGACGCCCTTGCCGAACCATTCAAGCACTGAGATGACTGGTGGTTGGCGTGATCGTAAAGGAAAACACACCGTGGCTTTCGGCTGTACAGATGAGTTTATAGATAACATTTTATAGGATTCGAGGATGTTCAGCCTTTCGACTCGATATAGTTATTGGCTTTAGACCTTGCCGTTTACAAGTGATCGCTTTTGACTGTAAAGCTCGGTGAGCTAGCTCTGTACTGGGCCCGGTTTCGGTCGACCTAGCGACGTTAGCCCTCGCTTACTAGCCTTACTCGTTTAACGATTACTAAAACGGATCGTCCCCTCGATTACTAGGCAGCGCTTATGATTATAAGACAATATGACAGTATTGTAGTATAGAAAATATGCGTGTTTCTTGTCACGTTTAATGGCTTCAAATTGGGTCCAACAAGTCAATTAGCAGACAGCTGGGTGAGACAGCGTCAGATGTGTTGGTCAACAGACGTGTTCCGTGGCTAACCTTGCTAGAGCTATTAGTTGCTAACATTTATCAAACTGGAAAAAACATTGGATTTAGTCGGCTTCAAATCGGGTTCAGCTGGATCGCTAACCCCTCAAAAGAAGATGAAGAAGAGGAAGGAGCTCAACGCTTTGATCGGACTTGGGGACAGTAAGAAGAAGAAAACCAAAAAGGGAACTGGTCACCGGCTTCTTCGAACCGAGCCTCCGGACTCCGAATCTGAATCCAGTTCTGACGATGATGAGTTCAACAACATGGGAAGCGCGGTTTCATTCGGAAAGTGAGTAATGACTTTACATTTGCAATGACAGCCTGACCTAAAAATAGTCATCAATAATAAATAGCGCCTTGCAATATTCATGGGTGTCGTTAGTTCATGTGCTTCTTTTTCTTTTCAGGAGAAGTTACACGCAGTGCTGCAATGTCTGCTACCCCTTGCTTATCTTCATCATACTTGCTGCATGTGTCATGGCCTGTGCTGGACTCATATGGATGCAGATTGCACTGAAAGAGGACCTAGACTCTTTAAAAGAAAAGCTGCATACTAGTAAGACATGTATAGATCTCTGCATACATTATAATCAACATGGCCGGGATATGCAAATATACATGGTTGGCACAAGGTTTCCTACTGCTGTTTTGAAAATACATGTTATGTGAATCCAGTGGAATCCAGCCAGAAATCGTCATCACATGAAATACCAAAATTGAGCGAGGATCTGAAGACGAAGCAAAGGAGGCTTGAAGATATTGAAAGTGGCGACAAGGGTTTGGCCAAACTGTGGTCTAATCTGACCGAGATGAACAGAAAGGTAAACATCAGTATGTTGTGTATGTTTGTAATGAATGCTTCAAGTTTAGAAATGGGGGTGGGGGGGAATACCTTCGCAAGCCAGCAAACATGGGCTCTTTCTAACTGACTGATGTGATTGTTTGTTTATTCCTGCTTATGAATTATTTATTTTCAGATCAGTTTACTAGACACTGCCGTCAACCACTTGAAGGCGAACATTAAGTCGGCCTCGGATCTAATCAACCTCCCAACTACAGTGGAAGAGCTCCAAAAGGTACATAGCAGGAAAACTGCTGTACAGGCAGACACAAGAATGTTTTGTGAAATGGGGGTAGTAGTTCAAATGTACACACAGGCATATCAGAATTTCTAAATAACCCAGGAATCCATACTGAATAATTTAATACACAACAGCACCTCAAAAAAACTGTACTTTAAAACAAGATGTAAAACGGCGACTTCCTGAAACATTTCAACACGCATCACCATTATCTGATATTCACTGAGTTAGACGAGGTCACAGTTTTCATTGACTTTTGAAGCTCATTCCAGACCGCGGGGCTTGTAAGTCTGGAAAATATTACCGTGTATATTAAATATTTGTTTTGTACTGCTGCTTTCGACAAACTGCTTAAGACATGATTATGGAACACAATGCTACACAACTGATGTCAGTTGACCGTCGGTTGATTATTTTCATTTTTTATCTTCTATCTTCAGAGTGTCGCTACAATTGGCAGCACACTGACAAGTGTACAGCATGATGTGAAGACTATGCAAACTGCTCTTGAAAATCAGAAGAAGGAAGCTGATGAGATGAAGAAGACCATGGTAAACTGAAACGTTTTAGCCCTTTATCAATGCCGATACAGTGTGAGAGTACTGTAGTAAGGGAATTGACCCATGACCCACACAGAGTACAGTGTTCTCTAAGTACCCTATTGGTGACATGCGTCAACATTAACATCAGATAACCAAGCCACTGTTCTATGACAATTGGTTCATGCTACAAGGTAAGGCAACTCACTCACATGGTATATGACCCTGTTATACATTTATGAAGTGTGAAGCTTGCTAGGAGCTGCTTTACACCATATCTCATATCTTTTGTTTGTACATTGACTTTCATTTTCATATCTTCCCATGCCTATAAAGGGGTCAATAACATGTTGTATTAATTATTGTTAATTGGGCAATACTGTAGGGTTTTCTATTGCATAACAATACAGTTCTACTTTTTGTTTCCTTGTCAAGAAGTTTGACAAATCAACTCTTGACCTGAGAGTAAAACCTGTATTGGATGCATTGCACCTTGCCTCCAAACAGAGCCAATGGATTCCACCAGTTTAGTTAGTTTGTGCCTCTTGCCGTTCTTGTATCAATGGCATTTAAATAGTCATTGGGTTCAAAGAGTTCTGGTGTGTTTTTTTTCATCCCTAGATTGTCTTTCATCCATATTGCATGAAACAAGTGCCAATCTCTATTTTGGGAACTTGGGTTTTTGTTTGCCAAGAAAAACTGGGTCACATGTCTAAGACATCTTGAGATGTTTTGGTTGTGAAATAAGAGCAGAAACCTCCGCATGTACTTCTGAGAAAGATCAAGCCTCATCCTTTTGGCTGAAACCAAGAAAACAAACCTCCAAAAATACCCTGAATTACTTCAGTGTCTTTTTGTCCGCCGTTCACCATCCACTGAACTGCAGCAATTACTCTTGATTCTCCTCGGTTCCACGACGAGAAGTCGAAACAACTCAGAAGAAAAGATCGAAGTGCATTTTCATATCTGGAATCCAAAACCCAAAACCATGAAGACTGAACCGCAGCTTTTGAATCCGTCCGACAGACCCGGGGCGATGCATCTCCCAGCCGCCAACGCAAACATCGCTTAATCCGCTTGGCGGTTCGCTGCTAATCTTGTGATAACGCGGTTGTGTTTTGCGCAGGACATCGCAGACCTGAGGAAAACGGTCGGGGAGACCAACCGCACCCAGGAGCTCCAGCGATCGCTGACCGACGAGCAGATCCACAGCCTGGCCTCGGTCACCGCCGACCTGTCCCAGAGGGTGTCCTCTTTGGAGCACGGCGTGAGTTCACCTGAACTGGAACTGGGAAGAGTCTCGACTGCTGTGAGACACCGAGCCTAGCACTGTGTCTTAAGGCGGAGACTGTGGCCTTTGTACTCCCTTTCTCATTGTAGTGTGTGTGTGTGTGTGTGTGTGTGTGTGTGTGTGTGTGTGTGTGTGTGTGTGTGTGTGTGTGTGTGTGTGTGTGTGTGTGTGTGTGTGTGTGTGTGTGTGTGTGTGTGTGTGTGTGTGTGTGTGTGTGTGTGCGCACTTAGGGCATTTAGCGGATGCTTTTGTCCAAAGCAACTTACAAGTTTTTGTTTACAGGTCAAGGACTCTGAGGGGGTGGCAGAGCCTCAACCCAGCAAAGAAGATCCCGGTGCAGACCAGGCGGTAGCTAAGCGTGGTGTGTATCACATTCATCAGAATCAGAGATTGAGATTTTGTGGGATTTCTTTTTTTTTTTTTTACCTGTTAATCCATCATTTTTCTTTGCAACGTGTATGTATATTTACTTTGTTATTCTTCATCAGAGCCGACCCCACCATCAGCAACGCAGCCATCGAGTCTTCCTCAGTTCTTGTCTCGTAAGCGCTCCCGAAGAAGTGTGAAGACTGAATGCCCCAGGATCAGTCTTCCTGGTGTCAGCTCAGTTCAAGGTCATACACTGCCCCTCTCTAGTGTCTTGCTGTTTATCTGTATTGTGTTTATTGCCATCAGGGTCTTGGTGTATAACATTGTAGTTTTTATGACACATGTTGCTTGTATGCAAATACGCGTACACATTTTGAAGAAAGCATAATCTAGCTTTTCCCCTCCCGCAGATTTGGAGAAGATCTTCATAAACATTGACCGCCGACGCCATTCAGCTGGAGTTTCTTTCCGAGACATGAGGAATCACTTTGGAGCCGCCACTCCTAACGGCCGGTCCCTGAAATGCTTTGACACGGATGGGGACCGCAGGTACACCCTGGCCGAGCTGAAGTCCGCCGCAGGTTTGTGAGCCACCCCATCGTTGACGAGCGGTGAACAGTATTGAAACACAGACGTGGGGCAGGGTGGAGGGTAAATGGGGTATTCGGTAGTGTCCGTCCCTTCCCCGGGTTTGTGAATGCTGCACTTTGATGAACTATGACCTTTTTTCCTCTTTGCTGATTGTGAAACGGTGACTCTCGCATGTCCCTCACCACTCGACTCAATTCACGTAGGACCCCCGACCACATCAACGGAGGCTAACGTTTCCGGGAATCCACAGAAATGAATACGTTGGAATTGTCAATGTTGTTATTTTAGCTGTTCAATTTTGGAGAAGATGCTTTCCTGTAATGGTTTCTCCATATTTCCATGCGCTAATCTAGAATACTATAGCATGTTTTTGCTGTGGTATTTATTTTATTTTTTTTTGGGGGGGGGGGGGGGGTTACTTCTAATTCCTATATTGTCTTGCAACATTTAAAAAGCTGTCAACAGTTTCTGTAAAGGCTGTAGGACTGTGCCGATTAGTGAAAGGCACCCCACCCACTATTCACCTGTGCACCAGTCTGCAACTCTTCTCACTACGTGTCTCCAATGTAGTTTAAGATGAAGCATTGTTCATGTAATTTTCTTTAACCACACCTCCCTAACTAACTGAACCGGTTAGTCCAGCTCATTTGTTTCCAGTCTCTTCCATCAGAATGTATTATTTGTGTCCTTATATTTGCATCTAGCCGTGAGCCTTAGTGGTATTTTCCTAGTTTAGGCTGTTTTTAGGGTTGGAATGGCTACACGCTTTTGTATCATTTTAGAGGGGTAACTCAACAAGTCATATGTAGCAATAACAACAAATTATACAGGTAGGCTGTGTTGTGCTTGCGTTAAAAAGGACAAAGATGTTGGCGATTTCTATTTTTCATATAGCCGAAATGACCAACCCTGACTGTTTTTCCTCCTCACAAAGAGAATCTCAATACTTGCGAGCAGATAATAGTTCTTTTGGTCATTAAATTGTGAATGTTGGCAATAACAAGTGATTAATTACACCTGCTTTGTCCGCAAATTTTGCATTAGTAAATATAAGATAAAGCCTACTCTTTACTGGTAGATAGGTAGTATTAGAAGCACTGACCTCTACTTGAGATTCATCGTAGTCCATTTCTGTGGGCCCTGTGTAGTTGCTGGAACGCTTTGTTATATTGCTGCAGCATTGTAAACAATTATTTATTGCACAGTGTGGAATTGTAAAAATTGTATAATTCGTTTTTATGTGAGATTAACAGATTTCATGGTCTTAACCTGAATGTGTACATTTTTTTAAATATTCTGTGACCTGAAAAAAAAGTATGTAACTTTAACATAGTTGGCTTATTTTGCAGGACAATGATTTGAATGCTATATTTTACCATGTCTTTTAATTTAGCTTCCTCAGTGCTATTGGAGATAGTTTCATTGTGGGATTTTTGTGAGTATAATAAATATACAATTAAAATATTTCTGGTGATATGAAGTGATTGTATGGATACATGGAAAATTCAAAAATGGTAAATGTTACACAAATCCTTTAATTTCACTGCTGTCAAATCTATATACAATACTTTTAAGTTTGCTGGTAATAAACATCCCCACAAAGAATGGATTTCTGACAACATGGTGCAGTGACTGTCATTGTCCAAATGTTTGGCTTCATGAACACATTAAGTGAAATGGCCTTAGGCCAGGGCACCCTTGGCCCTCCAGTCACGAGACAAAAGGTGAAGCAATTCCTCTTCGTCCTCTTCAATGTTTACTTCGCTCGCCTCTTTCACATCGTTGCTTTCTTGCACATGTTTCTTCTTCACAACGTCCCGCCTGTCTCGCAATACTTCCACCCTCCTGTAACATTCGATTTGCTCGTCGATTTCCTCAATTTGACGTTCAATGCGACCTTCCTCGTCGTCCTCGGCTACAATGGCATCCGACTTTGTGTTTACCTGGCGAATTTCTTTTTGGAACTCGTCCCACTCCTTGTCCATCAGATCTTTGGGAGCTTCAACATTTCTCACTTTCGCATCTCTCACCGGATCGTCAAAAAAGCCCTCCGGCAGAGCCTCCGCAGTATTTCCCTTCTTCTCGACGCTTTTCTCTGGCTCGTCTGCTTTCAGGATGGACCCCGAGTGAGACACAGCGGGGGCAGGTGGGATGGAACTGTCGAAAAAATCGTCTGGCAGCCCGGCGGGAGCGGATTCACCTTTGTTTGTAGTGCCACTCGCCTGGTCTTCAGTACTGGTTTCTCCCTCCTCCGCTTCATCGTCGTCGTCGTCGTCGTCTTCGTCGTAGACACCGGCCAAGAGACTCAACCCTGCTGATTTCAGAGCTGGAGTAGTTGGCTTCTTGAAAAAATCGTCAGGCACCCCCGAGGAGGAGTCTCCTCTCGTAGATTTAGCCTTTTTCGCATTAATGTCCTCTGGCTCATGCGTCTTCCTTTTCAGTGGCAGATTGTGTTGTGCTTGTGCGGAAGCTTTTAACTCGGAAACTTTCTCTTTGTGTTGTTTTCCCAGAACATGAGTTTGCCATAATAATTCGGACTTCACCTGCACACTGCACACGACGCAACTGAGGTGCCCGAGACTGTTGTATTTTGCATATGGAGACTCTACTCTCTTCTTTTCTGTTGATTGACGTTGTTTTTCTCTCATTAAACGCCGAAGTTCGTCTTGATTTATAACCTTCTTCCCCTTCTTGGAGGTAGCCATCCTTTAAAAGTTAGCCTTCACGATAGCAACACTTCAACTGCAAGGAAGACAAAATGTCTCATGTTTATGACGTAGGCGAGGCATCAAGGAGTACAGAGCTGCGCATGGATGGATGGAGTTGTTCGCTTGATATCGGTGTAACTTCACTTCTCCTTGATATAATTTATATAAACACAATTATTTACTACGTTTCAGGGTGCAAAAATATGCACACAGCGTAAACCACCTTGAACCTCTGTTTAGATTACATGATTATGATCACGACTCGATTGTTTTATACCAGGAGTAGCTTTATCCGTGGATGCAGTACACACAGACTTTGTTTTGCACATTTTAGGTTCAAACATAAATTGGAAAACTGTGCCGAGTTTTTGATTTCGGACCACCCACCAATGGACCAGACATGCAACGTGAGAATCCCACGGAAGGCAGCCGGTCTCGCGGTATTTGCGGCTGTGTGTAGCGCTAACGAGCGCCACTAGCCAGTACATTGGAATTTGCTGCAAAGCGCAGGAATCGGTACCATTTTGTAACGTGCATCCAATAACAACATGTTAGTGAAAACGATGTAGCAGTTTCGGTTTCACATTTAGTGACGTGTTTATTCAGTTGGCATGTGTTAGGATTGTTAAGCTAGTCCCGTGTTCTGTGGTTTAAAGCGTACCTACCGTCATATTGTTTTATTGGCTAATACAAGCTAGCTTTAGCCGTTACCGTTCTTTTGAGACCTACACAGCAGGTGGATTAGCGATAAACTACGACTTGATTCCCGTTTTATTCATTACTGTTAGATGTGTTAATACGGTCGATCAGCAGATTGCAAATTAATACAATTACATTGCCAGCCCACCTAACGTATTAGCACATTGCCTTAGTAGTAGTCAGTAATGACAGGGGAAAAGATTCGCACCTTGCGGAAAGATCATAACAAACCAAACAAAAATGACGACATTATGGAAACTTACGACGAGTCTTCAAATGGGACCATCAATAACGTCGGCAGTAATCCTTTCAAAACAAACAAGGCTTTTCAGCAGTCAGTGAAGCCTTTGCCCTCCCACCAACAGCTGTCAAACATCAATGCAAACAATCTCAACGCAAATTCGCCAGTTGGCAATGCCATCGTGGATGACAACAAGAACCCAATCATTCTGGAAGGATTGGAATTCCCTGTTCACGAATGTGTGTTCAGGGCAGATGTACGGCGCCTGTCCTCTCTAATAAGGGTCCATAGCATTTCTCAGAAGGATGTTCACGGTAAGTTATGTATTGGAAATATGCAAAGTGGTTGGCAATTGATATGGCAAATGTTTAAGGGTCTGCTTGTGATATCATTATTTGAATTGTATGCTTTTTCCACCCCTTTTTAGGAAATACACCTCTTCACCTAGCTGTGATGTTGGGTCACAAAGGTAATTGTGGATACAATTAGTCGTTTGGGTAGTTCATATATCTTTGGGGATCGTACTTGAATTTGTATTAGATTGAAAATGTATTTTTGGCCCTAAATTGAGCAATTACAGCGCTTGTCGATCAGTGGTCCCTATGGGAATAGTTTCAACGTGCTTTCGTTGCACTTATCCTGTATGACCTCTGTGTTAGGATTCCAACATGCAAGGTGTCAGCATTTTGACAGATACAAGTCTGCTAGTATTGATTACACTTAAAGCCATACGGTGCCTTTCTAGATGGTGTGATTGTAAAGTAGTATGGCGTTCCATCCAAGTTTGTTATGAGGATGAGCATTTCCAGTAGCCAAAGTAATTGGCATTCAAGCACTGGTCTTAAAATGCCTTCTCTGTTTCACCTTGCTGTATGAACTACGTCGTTTTGTTTGATGTGAGGTGTCAAATGTTGATGGAACAATTTGGCATAGAACGAGATGACGCGGACTTAAAATTAACATCGTGGTCATTTTGACTTGGATTAATACTATGTGTGGCAGATTCATTCATTTTGGACCCGTTTTCCAAAGTACCAACTGTGGTGGTTCATGTTTATTTTGCAGAATGTGCCCTTTTACTTCTGGCTCACAATGCACCTGTGAAGATAAAGAACGGCCAGGGATGGAGCCCTCTGGCTGAAGCCATCAGCTTTGGTGACCGGCAGATGAGTAAGCCCTTAAAAGCCCTCTTTCCCAAGCCATAGCCGGTTGTCAGGCCTTCATTAAGTCAACCACTAATGCACTCCAGTGACTCCTCGTGTTGCGTCATCATTGATCTCTAAGTGTTGTAGACGAAGGCTGTGTTACCCTTTAGCAAAGAGCTGCCCGCGGTGCTACAGGGGGCACGCTATCAAAGATGATACATTCCTTGTGTGCGTGATTAGGCAACGCCTGCATGGTCTCCCAGTGAGCATTTCACAGACGGGCCGGAACAGCCCCGAGTTCCCTGCCGCCGCCCCGCCGTACTTTATGACGCGGCTGGGTTTTTTTTTTAATGGAGTGATTGCTGATGCAATGTGACAAACAACAGGTGATGAAGCCCTGTATATCCCTCGGCCAGAACGTGATCGTCATGTGAATGATGCGGCTCGTGTGCTCGCGTGTCGCCCTGGTCTTGGGACGGGGTGGACTAATTGCTACAGGTGACACATTGTTTGTGCAACGTCCCCCCCTCCTGTCTGAAAGAGACGGCAACATCCATGTGGTAAATAATATGTTAGCATGCATGGCCACGCGCCCTGCTGCATCGTGCAGCCAGACAGGCCCCGCACTGGGAGTTAAGCGATGGGGAAGGTCACGACACGGTGGAGCGGGTGGGGGTGGTGGTGGTGGTGGTGGTGGGGGTAGGGGTAGGGGTGGGGTGGGGTGGGGGGGGG
>OMKI01046843.1:4100-16351 GCA_900302315.1 Phycis blennoides
CCAGAACCTGAGCCCAGCAGGGAGGGTGAGAACACATGCAGACGGGCACATGCTTCATGGACCTACAGAAATGTCAAAGTGCTGTGTGGAGGTACGCCTCAGCAGAGTGTAGCAGGCTACACTCTGGGGCCAGAGAGACACTCTGAGGCCGGAGAGACACTCTGAGACCAGAGAGACACTCTGAGGTCAGAGAGACACTCTGAGGCCGGAGAGACACTCTGAGACCAGAGAGACACTCTGAGGCCAGAGAGACACTCTGAGACCAGAGAGACACTCTGAGACCAGAGAGACACTCTGAGGCCAGAGAGACACTCTGAGGCCAGAGAGACACTCTGAGGCCAGAGAGACACTCTGAGACCGGAGAGACACTCTGAGACCAGAGAGACACTCTGAGGCCAGAGAGACACTCTGAGACCAGAGAGACACTCTGGGGCCAGAGAGACACTCTGAGACCAGAGAGACACTCTGAGACCAGAGAGACAAAGGGGAGCAAGCAGAAACCAAGTTTGGTTCCGCTGTTCTGGGGAACTGTGTGATGGTCCAATGTCCCCCTGTTCCCCTGGTAACCTCCTGGTTCTGGTGTTTTCAGATGACCCCGTCCCCATGTCCACTGAGCCCCCCCCTCCTCCTGCCAGCCCCGGCCCGGCACCCGCTCCCCCCGACATGGAGTGGCCCCTCCTCCCGTCTTCAGGACCACCCCCCTTACCCCCCCTGCCGACCGGGTCCCCGGACCCCTGCCCGGCGACCGGGGACCCGGCGGCCCCGGGGCCCCTGGACGACCCGCCCCCCGGCTTGGCCCTGGGGCCCTCAGGGGCGGGGGAGGAGGACAAGGCCAAGAAGCTGCTCTACTGCTCCCTGTGTAAGGTGGCTGTCAACTCCCTCTCCCAGCTGGAGGCACACAACAAAGGCAAGGATGATGATGATGATGATGATGATGAACATGTGTCCTCCTGGCTGGAGGCCGTGGAGACAATGTCTATACAGCGAGGGAAGCTAATGCTGACTATGTTTGTGTGTGTTGATTCATATATTATTCATCTTGCACTTCATAAAACAAAAGTTGACCAATAAATGACTGAGCTATAAAAGTAATGGCGTCCTAAACACTGTCAGCATACTGAATATATTTCCATAACAGACATAAATCCGGGGAAGGCGTGTTTTGGGCCGTGCTCTACAGTCCTTCTGACGGCCTCCCGCGTCTCCTTCTTGTTCAAGGTACAAAACACAAGACCATCCAGGAGGCCCGCAGCGGCCTGGGGCCCATCAAGGCCTACCCTCGCCTGGGTCCCCGGGGGCCGGCGGAGCAGGGCGGGGCCCCCGGGGCCGACACAGAGGAGAGGACCTTCCACTGTGAGATCTGCAATGTCAGGGTCAACTCTGAGCTGCAGCTCAAGCAGGTACCGAGCAGGCTGGACTTGAGTTCATGATCACGTGAAATGGGCCAATGAGGAGCGCTGCAGGACCGTCCCAATGTCTTAACTGTTCCCGTGCAGCACATCTCCAGCCGGAGGCATCGGGACGGCGTGGCGGGGAAACCCAACCCCCTCCTGAGTCGCCACAAGAAGCTCCGGGAGTTCATGGTGCGTTCCCCGGGGCTCCGCCCACGTCCCAGCGGTACCGCGGGGCTCCGCCCACATCCTAGCGGTACCGCCCCCTCATTGCACTTGCGGAGCTCCTGTTGGATAACCTGTGATATGATGCTGATGTTTGTTGTCCATGCAGCCTCCCCTGACCTTCTCCAAGGAGCTCCCTAAGAACCTGGGGGCCGGCCTGCTGCCCAGCCCGCTGGCCGTCGCCGCCGCCATGGCGGCCGCCGCCTCCTCCAGTCAGCTGGCGCAGATACGGGCGGCGTGCCCCGGTGCTCACCCCCACCCCCACCACCCGCACCACCCCCACCTGCTACAGGGAGCCCCCCTCAGCCTGCTGCGCCCCGCCCCGGGGCCCATGCGCACGGCCCACGGCCCCATCCTCTTCACTCCCTACTGACGCGGTGGGGGGGGCACACTGTGGGGGGCACACTGTGAAGGGGAACGCTGATGAAGACATCTCACCGGGTTGCAGAGACACATCCATGCCACTTTCTTCCTGATTTCCTCCTCATCCTCCTCCAGCTGTTTGGCTTTCCCCGGGGGGGCGGTCTGCATAAGGGAGGTCTGTAGACATGCATGAAGAAACTTGGGGGGGGGGGGCCAGGATGGTCTTCCTGAACATGTCAAGCTGTTCTCTGGGATGCGATGAAGACCGTGCACATGACTATGGGGTCTTTTTTTTTTTTTAAAGGATTGTTCCGTTAAACTGGACTGATGCAAAACCCTACCTCTTCAATTCTCCCTGCACCCTCGTTTTCCTGGCATGGTCTGTTCACTGGCAGCCTCAACAAAACAGCCTCTCCTCCCCAGGAGAAGCTCTGGTGTCTGCTGTCTCATTCTCTCACTTCCACTCAAAACATGGAGCGGACAATCTGCACTTGTTAGATGTGTTTAGTGAGCTCAGTGTGCGTTTCCTCCTAAAGGGTATTAGTATCTGTTTTAGAAGTGATTGATACTCGTCTATATTTTCTTCTCTGGGAGAGGAAACCGAGGGACAAATCATGTCTTAAAGTTGAGATTTGTTGATTGACGCCCCACAGGGCTGTCATGAATCCCTTAATTAAGAAAAATATACTTTATTGCTGTTCTATGCAGCTGTGATATTTACTGTTCTTGATTTTGGGGAAAAGTATATAGACTTTAGTGAAAAAAAACTATAGAGGGAGGTCAAGCTGAGTGGCTTGGGGAGTGGCTTGGGGAGAGGCTTAGGGAGTGGCTTGGGGAGAGGCTTAGAGAGTGGCTTGGGGAGTGGCTTGGGGAGAGGCTTAGGGAGTGGCTTGGGGAGTGGCTTAGGGAGTAGCTTGGGGGGTGGCTTGGGGCGAGGCTATAGCAGTTTAGATTCAACCAGCATTCCTCACTACTATACTTCATCATGGCCAATAACTATCACTGCATATGTTGGTATGATGTAGAGCACTCCCTTATGCAGATCATGAGATCAGCCTTCTGCACATCTCTTATTTTCCAAACATAAGTGTCTTAATGAAATCATCTAAACACTGTGAACACAACCCAAGGCTAACTATAGTCATTGTTTTTTGCGATAACAAAACAGAATTGATAATGCACAGTGTTGGATTGTGATGGAGATCATCAAAGAAGAGGACTGTCTACACCAGCATTTAGGGTTCGGGGGCAGGTGGAGGAAAAGTGCGCCATGTGCACAAACACTTTTCCCAATTTCGCTTGAGTCAGCGTTTCAAAACAAGTTCATGTCAGTCTTTCAGGAGAAGTCCAAGCCTGTCGTTAGAGAGAGCATCTAGTCTCAGAGGGTTGCTACATGTAACTGCAGCATGTGGGGTACTTCTGGGATCATAGGGCTTCAGCTGTCCAAAATGATTGCCTTCACATGGAGGACCCATCGGCCAATCAGCTGTGGTGTCACAATGCTGGTTCTGCTTCACATAGGCCACACCCACTAGCTCTCTCCTAATCGGCATAAGGCAATGACAGTTCATGAGCTTCGCCGACCTGGGAATCTGATCAAGGGATCAAACACCAACGCAGCTGTACTGCATCGACGCCACTTGCTCTTTTCCATGAGTTTCATATGTAGGCTTGCATTACATCATCAGGTAGTTTGGTAGGAAGACACGCCTTTTGGGCTCTACAGCTATGAGAATCAACAGAGGTTGTCATCCTCATATACATACATACACATGCCCTGAGCACCCACCAGGAAGAGGGAACCCCTCCTGTGTTGAGTGTGTGTGGAGCAATCTCCTGTGAACATCAGGAGCTCCTTTCAGACTGAAATCAACATTCAACATCATAAAAAAAAAGAAAAAGGCAGCCAGGGTGCAATAACCAGCTCTTCTTACATGGTGGGGTGAAGGTCACATGTAGGGTGAAGGTCACATGTTGGGGTGAAGGTCACATGTGGGGTGCAGGTCACATGTTGGGTGCAGGTCACATGTGGGGTGAAGGTCACATGTGGGGTGAAGGTCACATGTTGGGGTGAGAACACGTGGGGTGCAGGTCACATGTGGGGTGAAGGTCACATGTTGGGGTGAGAACACATGTGGGGTGAAGGTCATGCTACGCTTATAGGATTCATGACAGGGAAATATTAGCAATACTCACAGTGCTTCAGAAAAGGTATATTGTTTAACGCAATAACAAAAAACTTCTCAATGTATTTCTCAATGTAATGAATTGTAATTGTACACATGTAGATTATTAAAGAAATGTAAAAGAACAGAGAGAAACATCTCATTGTTGATATTAAATTAGTAAAATAAATTATAAAAAATAATATGAACAACAGTGGTTGTTTTTGTTGAATGTATCCGTCATACATAAATATATACTGTATATAAATATATATACATCCCCTGTCTAACAGAGGAGGCTGAATATATCCGTCATGCATAAATATATATATAAATATATATACATCCCCTGTCTTAACAGAGGAGGCTGAATGGATCCTTCCTGGTCAAACCAGGAAATTACCTGTGATGACGAATGTCTGAATTTCCCTCATTGCACATGACAAAAAATGAAAATGCCATCATTGTTAAGCCAGATGTCAACATGTCGTCCTCACCAAGCAGGGCAGCGGCAGGCTGGATGAGCCCTACAGCAAGGTGAGAACCTGCTATTGTGTTGCTCTTCGTTACTGACACTGGATTAACTGTGGTACATAAAGAGGAATGATCTCAAAACAAGATTAAAATTATGTTGTGTGTGGTAGAGGCAGATACAGTACTTACTGCTATATTATATTCATTTGTTCTGCATTATATATGCATATATAATAATTCACGTATGTTTTATATATATTATAATTTTGTATTATTCTTATTATTCTAATTATATTTATTTATCATATATATATACACACACACATAAATATACAGTATATATATGTATATATATATATGTATATATATATATATACAGTATATATATGTATATATATATATGTATATATATATACTGTATATATATATATGTATATATATATATACTGTATATATATATGTATATATATATATATTTACAAATATGTGTATATTTATATATAGATATATGTATAAGTCAAAGTCAAACCTCGTGGTTAGTACGAGAAACATCTCTTCCTCTTCTCAAACACTTCCTCCCTCGGTTACCCAGAGGAACAGGACTGACACGGGTTGGCATATCAACAGTGCTGCATTATCTACATGCCAGTTGATGTGCTTTGTATATTTAATGTTAACATGTGTACACGTTAACATGTCATGCAATTCCAACATATTCAAGAGATATTACAACATTGATATATTTAATTATTAATCTAATAATATGCATATAATATTATATGCAATATTTATATGCATATAATACCCAATATTGTTGGTTTATTGAATGTCCCCAGAGTGCTGGTGGACAGTGCCTTTGACTCATCCAATGAGTCTTTCTCCTGCTACCACCCCCTGGTGGTCGAGTACCGCTACTTGGCCGTGGTGTGGGGCTGCCTGGTCAGCATCACGGGCACCGCGGGGAACCTGATGACCATCCTGGCGTTCGCCTCGGACACATGTCTCCGGACCCGCTTCAACGTGCTCATCGTCAACCTGGCGCTGGCCGACCTGCTGTCCTGCACGGTCCTGCAGCCCTTCCAGATGGACTCGTACCTGCACCTCCGCTGGCGAGGAGGGCGGCTGTGGTGCCAGGCCTTCGGCCTGCTCCTCTTCCTCTCCAGCTCGGTGTCCATCATCACCCTCTGCCTGATAGCCGTCGGCCGCTACCTGCTGGTGGGGAGAAGAGCCGTGTTTGAGAAGGTGTTCTCAAACAGCGGCCTGTGTCTCCTCCTGGCCTCCAGCTGGGCCCTGGGCCTGGCCAGCGTGGCCCCCCTGTGGCCCCTGTATGTGTTCGTGCCTCAGGTGTGCTCCTGCAGCTTCCACCGCACGCAGGGCCGGCCCTACACCACCGTCATGCTGTTCTTGTACTTCTTCATGGGGCTGCTCTGCATCGGTGTCTTCTATCTCCTCATCTACCGGCGTGTCCGGGCCGCCGGCCGGGCCCAGAGCCGCTGCTGGCCCGGCCGCCGCTCCTCCGGGAACCGGCCTCCACCGCCGGCGCCGGGAACCGAGGACGTCAGCAGCATGGGGTTGAACACAAGCAGCAGTGAGCTGAGCGGCCTGCCGGAACCGCTCTCACGCAGGGCCAGGGCTACGTGGGAGAACACAGCGGGTGAACCACAGCCAACCCACGCCATCCTGGGCCACGCCTCCTCTGAGGCGCCAGGTACGACCCCTCCAGCTACGACGCCTCCGACCCCTCCAGCCAGTACCCCTCCGACCCCTCCAGCTACGACCCCTCTGACCCCTCCAGCCAGTACCCCTCCGACCCCTCCAGCTACGACCCCTCCGACCCCTCCGACCCCTCCAGCTACTACCCCTCCGACCCCTCCAGCCAGGACCCCGGCGGCAGCCCCCGCCCCCCCCCACGCGCCTCAGGGCTCTAGGAAGGACGGGGAGTTCAGGAGAGTGACGCGGATGTGTTTCACCGTCTTCATGTGTTTTGTGTTTTGCTTCGCTCCGTTCCTGCTGCTCAACATCAGCGACCGGGAGGGCTCTGCTCCACAGCTACTCCACATGTTCTGTGCAAACCTCACCTGGCTCAACAGCTGCATTAACCCTGTGCTCTACGCTGTGATGAACAAACAGTTTCTCCAGTCCTATCATCAGCTGCTCTCCAGGGCTGTCACACCTCTCGCCTTTCTCTGGAGACGTCGAAGAATGCCATGAGGGAGAGGAAGGGCTCTGGTCTCCTCTCTGTAGCAGGACTTTGTCTCTGCACATGAAGATGATGAAAATGTATAAAAGTCTTTAGCCTTGAAGAAAAATAATGAGTTGCCCAACATGGAAACTGGAGAGTGCTATTCACTCTCCAGTTTCCATGTTGCATCATGCAATGCATCATGTCTTTTTTTCCCTGATGTGGAGTATTCACAATGATCTTGTGTGTCTTGCTCAATGTGCGGTCCAAACTTCCCAGTAAATAACCTAGCATAATAACTTGGCCTACTCTGTGTTTCTAGATAACATTGTGAGAAAAAAAGGGAACAGAGACAAACGTTATATTTAGAAACTGACTTCTGTGGACTTCCGATCATCATACATTCACTTTGAGAGAACGACCAAACGGAAACAGCAGAGAAATCACATCTTTTATTTCATGTTCCTGCCGTGTCGACCACGGGGCCAAAGGAAAGCTTGTGGTTAGACCCTAATACTGCACGCTCTGCCCAGGCCTCAGCCGGCACGCTGCTCTGGTTTCCTCTGTGGTTAAGGTCAGGTTACAATAGTTACGGTTATAACCTTAGCTCATGGTAGCAGACGTGATTTAAGAAACACAAGCGTGACTCGTTTACAATTCATTAAGACACTATTGTATTACTCATACATGGAAGGTGGATGCAGTAGTTGACAAATATAAGAACTGAAAAGCAAATCCAGATTAAATGAAAATGTTCTGCATGGCTATTATAAAAATATACATATTATATTCCATCAGAAATAAACATTCACAATACAATTATTTAAAATCAGTGCATTATCTCTAATAGGGTCTCCATCCTCTGGTCCTGAAAAACCAGAAAACCCTCTCCAACGACCCAGGGCTCCTTAAACCTTGTACATTATTGACCAATCGGGTTATTTCATCTGCACAACCACAACCATTGATTCCAGAAAAAGCCTTGGCAGTCACCTTCTGGCCAAGCACGTCACCAGCCTGCTCCTGTAGGGCTCCATTCCCTTCATCTTGTTGGATATTCTGACACGTACTTATTGAGTGAAACTTTGAGTGGATAAAATGATATATGTTATATGCAAGTTACAGACCAGTCACGTGGTGGCTGACTTCACGTGACTGGTCTGGTTAACTTCACGGGGCTAGGTTTGGTTAACTTCACGGGGCTAGGTTTGGTTAACTTCACGGGGCTAGGTGTGGTTAACTTCACGGGGCTAGGTTTGGTTAACTTCACGGGGCTAGGTTTGGTTAACTTCACGGGGCTAGGTTTGGTTAACTTCACGGGGCTAGGTTTGGTTAACTTCACGGGGCTAGGTTTGGTTAACTTCACGGGGCTAGGTTTGGTTAACTTCACGGGGCTAGGTTTGGTTAACTTCAGGGGGCTAGGTTTGGTTAACTTCACGGGGCTAGGTTTGGTTAACTTCAGGGGGCTAGGTTTGGTTAACTTCACGGGGCTAGGTTTGGCCAATGGGGCAGTGGAACACCTAGAAGACAAGGTCTTCGTGGTTCAGTCCGTCTGAAGTCAGCAGGTCACCGCACATGAAGTCAGTGTTGCTCAGGAAGGAGAGCAGGTCGTTTTCTGGAGCCATCGCCATGGACGACAGCAGGGGGTCCTCCATGGTCAGCCCCGCAGCCCTCAGGATGGCATCTCCATCTAGAGCAGGAGGAGGGGACTTTGTAGCATTACGATGCCTCATTGCATTGCACCACATATTGGTTATATTTATTTTCATGCACATTTGACTCCCATTTCTTGGTATGTACTGCATTCCTAGCTCATCAGGGGAAACACTGTAAAAAAAAGATTAAAAGAGTTAATGTAAGCCTAGCAACCATAGGTAGACTTAATGGAAGAGAAGAGGGGACCTTTCGGTCTTTATTGGGCATTATCAGTATTTTTTAGATATGGGAACGAAATTCGTTCTCTGCATTTGACCCATCCTATGGTACATAGGAGCAGTGGCTTAATGTAAGCCTAGTAACCACAGGTAGACTTAATGTAAGCCTAGAAACCACAGGTAGACTTAATGTAAGCCTAGCAACCATAGGTAGACTTAATGTAAGCCTAGGAACCACAGGTAGACTTAATGTAAGCCTAGGAACCATAGGTAGACTTAATGTGTACCTAGCAATCATAGGTAGACTTAATGTAAGCCTAGGAACCATAGGCAGACTTAATGTGTACCTAGCAATCATATGTAAACTTAATGTGTACCTAGGAACCATAGGTCGACTTAATGTAAGCCTAGGAACCACAGGTAGACTTAATGTAAGCCTAGGAACCACAGGTAGACTTAATGTAAGCCTAGGAACCACAAGTAGACTTAATGTAAGCCTAGGACCCATAAGTCGACTTAATGTAAGCCTAGGAACCACAGGTAGACTTAATGTGTACCTAGCAACCATAGGTAGACTTAATGTAAGCCTAGGAACCACAGGTAGACTTAATGTAAGCCTAGGAACCACAGGCAGACTTAATGTAAGCCTAGGAACCACAAGTAGACTTAATGTAAGCCTAGGACCCATAAGTCGACTTAATGTAAGCCTAGGAGCCACAGGTAGACTCAACATTTCATTCCTGGGGACCCTGAGCTGGAGGACATGTACTGGTAGTGGTGCGGTGTAGTGGAAGCTGCAGCAGGTGAAGATGTTGGGTTAACATCTATGATTACGAGGAGGGCCCCAAATCAAATGAAAGGTTACAGACAGCTCCCATGCGTTCATTCATGCACCCACACATCACCGTGATAGCACCTCTGGTTAAACACCCCAACACCACATCCCAGACATGCTCCAGCAAAACCCCACAATGGGTGGACAGCAAGGAGAGCCAGGACTCACCCGCTGTCAGTCCACACAGCTCATTCTGTGGGTGCAGCCCTTCCACGCTCTCTGCCGTGTCTGAACACAGAGGGGACTGAGCTTCCACACGGTCCCTACAGTGACAAGCAGCTGTTAACCAGGTTCACACACTTCAGACCACGTTCTGGATGTTGTCATGCAGTCAGAACAACATGTGGCCAGAGCTTTTACCTTGTTTTACACAAACAACGACAACAAAAGCTGTTTGGAATGACTGCAAAGGAAAAAGGCAGCATCACGAGAAATACGCGTCAGGTAAATACAGAATCAAATCTAGCACTCTATAACACTGAACACTCTTTAAAACACTTCTACCTCAACTTACTTCACTTTTTTTTTAAATCTACCAGGCCCCGCCATCATGTTGCTTGTTGTTTGTACTGTCTTTTGTTATTGTTGTTTGTTGTTGTTCACCGTTTACTGTTGTGCACCAACCACCGAGACAAATTCCTTGTAGGCCTCGTAGGCAAACCTACTTGGCAATAAAGTTCTTTCTGAGTTGTGAAATGAATGTAATTGTACTTACTCCTTGGAAACAAACATCAGCTTGGTCCTGATGTATGCTGCATATGGACTGTCAACTGAGAGGACACAGGTCACCAGGGGAAACACATGAGCTCACCATGTACAGCATATTCATTTCCAGTGTCTATAGTCAAGAGCGATGACGCAGTGGTAATCCCCACTACATACATTCAGTGAGGTTAGTCTAAAGAGTGCCCCCTGTTGGCAGAACAAAGAAATACAATAGCAGTACGGATCTTGTTGAAGGACAGTTTAGTAACTCAACTTCCCATTTGGTAATTAAGTTAATTAAGCTGGACCAGCACCAGGTGGGCCTGGTGGCCCGAGGCGTGCGTGGTTCCTGTGTTAAGGCATAACATTCTGTCTTAAGGAAAATAGCCTCAAGACAGCTTTAGTCATCACCCCCCCCACCCACCCGACTACAGCACTGGCTAGCTTATGTTAGCTAACGCGCTAGATTATATGATGCTAGCATGACAAGTTGGTCATACGGTTCTTTTTCCTTATTTCTGCTGCTCTCTGGTTCCACTCCACACCAACCATCGTACTGACGCTCAGTCACCTCAGTCACATAAACATAAAGGTGATGGCCGCAGTTTTGGCGCCTCCCTCAAGATGGCGCCCTAGGCTGCTGCCAGCAGGAAGCGCTGGTCCTGAGCCGGCCCCTCACCTCCACAATTGTCCACGTAGTACTTCCCAAAGGCCTGGTCTTTGGGGATGTTGGGGAAGAGGAAGAGCAGCGGTTTCTCCGGGACGTTGCCCGTCTCCATCATCTGGAAGTTGCGGAGGATCTCGTGGAAGGGGATCTGGGACAGGTCGGCCTTGGTGAAGGGCCGGATGGACCTCACCATGGCCTTGTCTGAATGAAGAGAGGCTTGGTGGTCAGAGCGGGGCAGAGAGCACACCACGGCTGCGCTCACCAGGTGGAGGAGTGGCTCACCTTGGGGGGAGTAGTCCACCCAGGAGAAGGTCACCCCCCCGTCTTTGTTGCTCTCACTGAAGCGCAACAGGAACGTTCCTCTGAGCTTGGTCCTCAACAGATGGTTCACAGACTCTTTGCTTACAAAGCCCATGATAAAGCTGCAGTCAGAGTCAGAGAGAGAGAGAGAGAGAGCGTGAGAGAGAGAACTACAGTTACAAAACTGCACACACAATGCTTTAAGTGTCAGCCATTACACTAAATGAATTTTGAGGTCAACGTGGAATAAAAACTGCACCTTGTTATGCGTTCAAGCCAGGTGAGTGTCTGGCAGGAGTACCAGTGTGAACCCTTACCCATCCTTCCACATGTCTTCCAGGTATGCTTTGACCAACATCAGAATGCCATCGAACCACACCCAGAAAGTGAAGTTGACATCAGCAGAATTCTCCTACAAAGACAGTGTGTTCAATGTCACCAAAGAACACACCCACAGACCTCTTCAGTAACACAAATACTACAGACACAGGGCTATAGACACAGTGCTATAGACACAGGGCTATAGACACAGCGCTATAGACACAGAGCTATAGACACAGGGCTATAGACACAGGGCTATAGACACAGCGCTATAGACACAGGGCTATAGACACAGGGCTATAGACACAGCGCTATAGACACAGAGCTATAGACACAGACAAAGACACTGTTTACCTTGCTGAATTTCGCCCAGGAGATTTGGCAGGTGTCATAGTTCTCCTGTTCTTCTGAAGGCATGAAAAAGAACAAACACAGTGTGAGGGTGTGGGAGCAGGCAGTGTGAGGGTGTGGGAGCAGGCAGTGCGAGGGTGTGGGGGGTGTGGGGGCAGGCAGTGTGAGGGTGTGGGAGCAAGCAGTGTGAGGGTGTGGGAGCAGGCAGTGTGAGGGTGTGGGGGGGTGTGGGGCCAGGCAGTGTGAGGGTGTGGGGGGGTGTGGGACCAGGCAGTGTGAGGGTGTGGGGGGTGTGGGGGCAGGCAGTGTGAGGGTGTGGGAGCAGGCAGTGTGAGGGTGTGGGAGCAGGCCTACCAAATAGTTTCTGAGCGATCATGTCTAGCTGACTGCTGTCCAGG
>OMKI01046848.1:0-12500 GCA_900302315.1 Phycis blennoides
GGGGGGGGGGGGGGGGGGGGGGGGGGGGGGCGGCGCGGGGGGGGGGGGGGGGGGGGGGGGGGCGGCGGGGGGGGGGGAGGGGGGGGGGGGGGGGGGGGGGGGGGGGGGGGGGGGGGGGGGGGGGGGGGGGGCCCTGAGGGCGTGGCGCCCGGGGGGATGTCGACGGGCCGGAGCACGGAAACGAGGGGGTTTCGAACCCGCAACCCTTTCGGCCGGGCGCGTCGAACGCACCTGATCGCCGTGTCAGTCCACGTACGATAAGGGCAGAGTGAGGTGATGAAGCTGTACCCGATAATGATGCATAAACAAGAAATATCCCTGCTGCACCTCTGTTAAATGCGGAGAGAATGCTAATGAGCGAGGAACACAAATTGTAATGCTTTGGTTGTTTCTTTTTGGTTCGTTTAAATCAAAATGTTTCAATATTAATGCTCCGCGTGGGATTTAAGCCTCCCCTCATTCAATGGCGCCGCGTGGCACCGGGGGACCCGACAATTAATAAACGCCTCCAGACGCCCGGAGGAAGCGGAACGGAAAAAAAGAAGGTGAAGGAAGGCACGGCTCCTGAAGGCCCTCCGCGGCGCGGCGGCGGCGGCGGCGGCTAGCGCAGCCTAATTACGACCCACCCACCTACGCTAGCAACGCGCCGCTGCGCTCCTCATGGCCGCTAGCGCCAAGAGGCACGCGGAAAACCGGGGCGACGGTGGCTCAGTGGTTAGAGCGGGTGGACAGAGCGGGTCGTCCACCAACCGTAGGGTCCATTCCCCTCCATTCCCCTCCTCCAACTGTCCGCATGTCGAAGTGACCTTGAGCAAGACACTGAATCCCAACTTGCTCCCCGGGCGCTGAACCTAGCAGCCCACTGCTCCTATGTACCATAGGATGGGTCAAATGCAGAGATCACATTTCGTTCCCATATCTCGAAAATACTGCGAATGACTAAAATTTAATCTAATCTAATCTAAAAAGACACCAGGACGGAGTGTGACGCAGACACTTGGACGCCTCAATACCTGACGCCAGTCCCTAGCACAGCCCCCCCCACCCCCCGCCCAGTGGAACCAGTGTCGCTACCGCAAAAAACAATGTCAAGACAAGCACGCCGTCCTCTGAGGGAACCTCTGGGATGTGGTCGGGGAGCGGGGGAGACACGTGAAGGACACACCTGAAGGTGAACATCTTGCCCTCTCTGAAGCCTCCCCCAGGGGAGCCCGGGTCGCCGCAGAGAACGGCTGGAGAGACAGAAGTGCATCGTTAAGTTAAGTTAAGTGCATGTTGCTGAACAAGAAACACTCAAGCGCACGCATTTGAGCAGGAAAGGAAAAATCTCAATCATAAGGTGAAATAATTTCACAGGGGATTTGTCTTGGTGTGTTGGTGCAAGGCAAACATCAAAAAAAAAACTATTAAACCATACAACGTAAATTATATAAAAAAAAACTATTAAATACAAAAATATCAATATAAATAAAACAGGCAGTGAAAGATTTAAGCCATCTGTAATCCATATGAAAAACTCAGGAATCAATTTATTCCTAATAATGTTATTCATATATTCATAACATGCATCAACGATATTATTTTATGGAAAACCAGTACTATTTAAATATAATTTGCTATTAAACGGCGTGTTAGGGCCAGTTAAGACAAGCTACGTACGTTGACATTGTGGGATGTCTCCTCTCCACGTCCCATTGCCCTCACACGTTACCACTGCAGGGCTGGACAGCTGGTAACCATGGAAACAACTATAGCTGACACTTGAGCCCCAGGACTGGTCTTTACCCTCCACTTTCCCATGATGCACCTGGGGAGGGGCTCCGCACTTGATCACTAAAAAGAACACACAGACACACACACACACACACACACGCGGGCGCACACACACCTCATTAACGCGGGCCGACATCAGCACATCTGTAGCTGTTCAAACTTTTTTTTTTGTTTTTGCCCGACGCCGTTGACACCATCAACAACATGCGTAGCCGCTGCAATTGGTGTGGAAGAATGTGCAAGGATGGGTCCTTTAGGTTGCCAGACAACAGAGAGCATTCTGAACCCCATGTACCGCAGCTTGACAACGCAATGCACACATGTGATCATTTTGCATCCTGTTTGCCTATTAAACGCTTCATATGAACAAAGACAGTCTGTATCCTTTTGGATTGTGTTGTAATTCTGTGTTGACGGTATGTCACGTTGGCAGAAGTGCCATTCGATGGCGCGGTTTAGCTATGGGGGCCCCAAAATATGTGTTGGTTTAATTTATGTCTCAGGATGTGTGTGTTGAGTTAATATGGTATTGGATTAGTGGTGGCTTAATCTCAAGACCCAGAAGTCCTACTACGTTATAGCAGAACTTCTGCGGGAGGGGGGAAGATACAGAGCCTGGGCCAGAAACTAAAAACAACCTTGTTCCTTACAGATATATTCTACCGAAGAAAACCGTTTGCATAAGTGGATGAATCTTTCAATGACTGCATTTCCACAATGGCCAAATACACAGGGTACACAGGGAGGGTGTGTGAGGGTTGCAGTAGGGTGGGGGTGGGTAGAGCGGGTCGTCCACTAACTGGAGGGTTGACGGTTCGATCCCACCCTCCAACTGTCCACATGCCGAAGCCCACAAATGTACGACAAATGTACTAATTGTAAGTCGCTTTGGACAAAAGCATCTGCTAAAATGCCCTGAATGTATGTGAAACCATTAAACACCACATTGTTTTGCAGTATACTACTACTGGCCAAGTTTGTGTTTTGCTGTTAATAGCCATTTTCTGCTTACAGATCAAGCAACGTGATTGGTCGAAAACAAACATGACGCAAAATAAAGGAAAAAATTCCCCCAGATTTGCGCGCGTCTGCCGTCAGACTTCAGATATCATCAAAGTCTGATGTGTGACACCAGTAGCGGAGTAAATAATGCCAGGTTCAGGACACCCAGGGGACCATGTGGTACCATGCGGACAGGAGGTTGGTGGTAAAAGTCGTTCAGACGTTCAGATTGGGTTCAGCCTGAAGCCAAAGCCCCTCTGCCCGCCCGCGGGTCAGTGTAACTCCGCTGCCTCCCACACTGAAATACAAGAACAATATGGTGAAACCCAAATCCACTGTGGTGGAGAGACCGCGCTGTGGGGCCGCTAACCGCGCGGCGTTCCGCAGCATGCCGTGGACACACAACAAGAATATAGGAAGTGTAAGTCAGACGATGGGAAAACGCTTTGATGTCGCTTGATGAAAAACAAAACGCCGGCCACCTTTGTACTGCGAAACCCAATTTAATTGTTAAAAATAAAAGACACATCTGTAAACAAGTTTGCCACTGTCGGAAGCCGGGAGCACGCCTCCCCAAAACCCAGACGCGTGGTTTAATAAAACATGACACGGTCGACCGGCTCCAGCCAACATCAGGTGGCATTAGGGGGGGGGGGGGCGGCGAAAAAAACACAACCTTGTCCGCTAATTACAACTGGTTCCGACAGCTGGCCGGTGCCGCCCGCCGCGGCTCGGGACGCCATGAACCGCTTGGTTTGGGCGGGGCGGGACGCCATCTCACCGCTGCACAGACCTGCCAACTCCTACTGCACCTTGAGCGTAGTTAGACCAGAAAAAAACCCCAAAAAAGCCTTATCTAAAAAAGGGGAAAAAAGCACCATATGGGTTTTAAGTATTTTTAATTGAACGTGTGCTCTTGTGCTGCATGCGATAATGACTGCTGGTCTGCTTGGAACCTGGGAGAAAAGCCCAGAATCTTCAAATGAAGAACAATACAAACAAGAGCCTGTTGGGGGACATGGTGTATCCCCCCCAATCCCCCCCACCACCCCCCGCTTCGTTCTCCTGTGATCTTCTCTTGGCTCTGTACCCACCAGCACATCACAGACCATCTGCATAACAATCAATGACAACCTTGCTCTGCCTGCTAATATGATTACATGCTGAATATACCGCGAGGCATCTCTTAGCTGTGATCGCTATAGGCAAGACGACACATATACAAGCAGGGGAAAGTGTTGTTGAGACTTTGGCTGACTTTTAAATTAAAAAAAACAAAAAAACACCTGGATGCGCGCCAGCCTTTAGTCAAGTGCACCAAATCAGTCCAAACCCGATCAACGGCACACTCAGGGTAATCCCCTAACTCGTATGGACAGCAGGTAGAGCTTTAATGTTCCACATGTGGCCTCTGCATGTTGCCATTATGTTTGGTTGCATAAGTCGTGACATCAGCTATTTCTCCGGACTTGGTGAGGATCGGATGATCTAACCGATGATAAACCAGACAAATAACATATGACAGATAAATCAATGCATGTTCAGTGGCTGAATTAGAGGCGACTTCAGGAATGATCAGAGTGGAGGGCTCAAAGGGGTGCGCGCAGATATCTGGAAACTGGCATTTGCCCATCTTACCCAGATTCAGACGAGTTGTTTCAATTGTTCTGTTTGTTGGGACCCCAGGTTGCCTGTTGACATTATGTATGTGCAGTGGTGAGTATGTCACTGCGCATGCTCAGGGACTTAAGAGACCGACGCGCGCCGATAGAATTCTGTGCAAAGCCAGTGGTTGCTTTATTGGCAGCATGATAACTGAGTAATAAGTAATAAGAGTAATAAGAGTGCAGAGCAACATTTCCATAAGTCGCGAGGGTTATGGTTACGTAACAGTGGAAATCAATTAAAATGTAATTAAAAGTGTATTCCCCTCACACGAACAGGAGCTAGGCTACTGTAACTCTGCAAGTCAATGGGAGCAGCTAACCGAAAATGTAAATGCTAACCCAGCAAACTCTGAACAACTGACTCCAATCTACAAACTCAATCTCCAATTTACAAATAACTTGGCATATCCCTTTGAGGTAAAGGGGAATGCATATATAAGGTAAGGTATGGCACAGTCAGGCAAGGGCAACTCATCTGATCTAAGGTAAACTGAGTGAAGCTAAGGTAAGGAGTGCTTGTCTTTACAGACCACTGTTGGATGGAGCGTTGTGCTTTCCTTACCCTCCCAGGGAGAGGGGGGTTAGGGTGGGTGTGTCTGATGGCAGAGAGACTGAGGAAAACAAAGGGAAAAACACTCTTTGCTGCACTTTCCGGGAATACAAAGCAGGCCGAGTTACTGCGGAGCTGTATCAGCTCACCTCACAGGAGACCCAGGGGATTCCTTAAAGTTGAGCTTATAAAAGTGTGCAGATCTCTATTTCAAACACAGAGACCCGAGCCTTCTGACAACACCGACATGAGGTCCTGTGGCTGGGCTACACCAGATTGCACAATCAGGAGTATTTCATGTCCGAGGAGCAGAGGAAACTCATCAAAACTGTTCTACGGGGAGCTGGGAAAGGCTGGCCGAAGCTCGGCTTTAACTGACCTCTAAATTGAGATGAACGTTTGTAGGTGAGCCAGACCAAAAGCTTTACTCCAGACAAACCATTAAAACACAGCTAAACAACCCCCTTTCCAGTCTATACGGCTGGCATTGGAATTTCAATGTTTGAGGTACATGAGGCCATCTTCATCGGTACTGATAATATGGAGCAATATAATACAGCAACTCAATGTTTCCAGATCGAGATATTCCAGTATATGAATACATTGCAGCTTATTACTGTGCGCATGATGATGAGGTAATGGCCAAAAGTAACCTGAGTGGAAGACATTATTATTAATAGTAGTATTATTATTAGCAGCTTTATTACTGCACAATTCTTCGGTACCCCGGCCTTGGCATGTGTGTGTGTGTGTGTGCGTGTGTGCGTGTGTGTGTGTGTCAAGCATTCATGTATTCTTGAGCGTGTGTGTGTGTGTGTGTGTGTGTGTGTGTGTGTGTACAGATTTGATTGCACTAGAGTACAGAGCAAAGTGCACATACACACTTTGAGGAGCACGAGGAACATGTGCACGCACGCACACACACACACACACACACACACACGCCGGCGTGCGTCCGGGCGCGTGTGTGCGTGCTCCTCCTCAACACGGCCCTCAGATCCCTCCTGCTCTTCCCTTTTCAAGCTTCCTCTTGCGTTTCATGGCCTCCTCCCGTCACTCACTCCACACCCCTCCCTCCCTGCCGCTCCACTCCATCTTCCCTCTTCCCTTTGACCGGCACTGATCTGTGTGTGCTCATCTGCCTGTCCCACGCCCTGACTCCTGCTCACTCTAAACACTTGACAGCTTCACTCCTCTGCCAGCCTACACACTCCATTGCCTACAACCACTGCTTCGCTCATTGTGTGTGTGTGTGTGCGTGTGCGTGTGCGTGTGTGTGTGTGTGTGTGTGTGTGTGTGCGTGTGTGGGGCACATATGTGCGTTTGTGTCTGCGTCTCTGCGTGTGGTTGTGTGTGTCTGCACACGTGTGTTTGTGTCTGTGTGTGGTTGTGCGCGTGTGTGTGCGTGCATGCGTGCATGCGTGCGTGTCTGTGTGTGTGCTCCGTGCGTGGCGTGTGTGCGCGTCCGTGTGCGTGCGTGCGTGCGTGCAGCAATGCGGGTACGCCATCGCAATCCTTCTGCAGCGCCACAGAAGTGAATCAAACGGTGGATTGTTTGATCGGGGGAATTGAAGAGAGGGATCGCGATGGAAGAAGCAGCGGGGAAATGACGCACAATGCCTCGTGTCTC
Source organism: Phycis blennoides (assembly GCA_900302315.1). Classification (NCBI taxonomy): domain Eukaryota; kingdom Metazoa; phylum Chordata; class Actinopteri; order Gadiformes; family Phycidae; genus Phycis; species Phycis blennoides. The sequence goes on from OMKI01046848.1 coordinate 6,623, forward strand.
TCCTCCACACACTTTGTTACCCGACAACTTTTCTCCCCCCCCCCCCCTCCCCCCCCCCCCCCCCCCCCCCCCCCCCCCCGCCATTCTCCATCTCTTTTGGTTTTCATCTTTTTTCATTTGTTCCCCTCTCTTCGCTCCCTCACTCACTCACTCGCTCGCTCGCTCTGTATTTCACTTCTCGTCTGCCTCGCTCGCCCCTGCCTGTCCATTTCTTCCCCTTTCTATCCACCGTTGTGTTTTTTTTGTTCTTCTTCTTCTTCTTCTTCTTCTTCTTCTCTCTCCCCACCGCTCGGCCTTTCTTCCACTCTCCCGTCTTCCCAGTTGTTTCCGCGGCTGCGTTCAGTGGGGCGTTTCGCTTCGTCTCCCCAGTTCAAAGCTCTCGCTGAGGCAGGAGCCAGCAGGAGATGTTGAGCTCATGGGAAGCCGTGGCGGGGAAGATCTCAGGAAACATTCTCCGGCTTTATTTTCTTTTTGCATTTTCTCTTTTTCGGTGTGCGTTTTCTCCTCACAGGGCTGAAGAGGCCCTCGCCGGAGCCTATGGAAGTACGTTAGAATAGTTCATTATGTTCGATTGGCCTTATTTATTCATCTTTCCTTGATCATCGGACGGCGGCACTTTGGGAATGTATTAGAGCTGAACATGGCTGTTTTGCTCGTTCATTATTCATGAGGCTTTTAATGAGACTTGGCCTATCGGTGGATCACGTTGATTGGTTTAGGCTGCCATGGATGTATTCTTCAAATTCGCCTGGTGGTTATTATTTTGTATTGGGAATAAACTCATTATTACCGTGGGTAACCTCTCCCTCGTACACAGCGCAGGACAAACAATAGCGGTCGTGGAACAACAAAGCCTCGGTTAATGCATACAGCAACCTCTACCTCGTGCTAACCCGCCACACAGCACTTACACCAGGAAGAGCGTGCACACCAGAAGTGTGCAGGGATGATTGAATGAAAGAATGTTTCCCAGGGATAAGAAGGCAATATCCCGGTCTCCCGGGTGGCTCCACCGGTTATTTACAGGAGGCGAGGCTTTTACTTTGAATTCTGCCCATCAGAAAATAAACAACATTTGAGCTTATGATTGTGCACGTGAGAAGACAAATACAGGTTTGCCTTTTAATAGGACTAAAACAGCCCTGGCGTGAACACGCACGGTGGTTTTGAGTCGCAAATGGTATGCAGTATGGCGGCTACTGTGATCTGAATAAATAGGCTATCAGAACTTTTAGGAAAATATATTGAGGTAAATAGAAAGCTTGTCCTGTTAATTCATGGATATGGAAAGCATCACTTTTGATATCCCCAAGGATTTTTCTCAAATCATAATTTTTGAAAAGTAAATCAAATATATGCCAGTCAAGAAAACAAGTATTCTCATGAAAGAAGGAGAAGAAAGTAAATATTGTTACAGCAATATTTACAAGTCAATTACGCTTGGTAGGTCCCATTAAGCACACCCATCAGTAGCGTAGTCTAAATGAAACTAGCAAACTTAATTACGATACAAAAAATGCATTTTCATGAGCTTTTATCTTTATATACTCTGAGAGTTTTCCGGTTGAATTAATGGTCTGTGTCAAGATAATAGGCAGACTTTGAAAAAAGTGCCAGTAAAATCACACAACAACCACAAACAAAAACAAATGCTTGTTCAATAAGGTTTTGTTTCTTTCAGACACACACTTAGAAACACAGAAAAACGACAAAAGACAAAAGTGGTTCCGTACTCTGCGACGTGAACGAGCTGCAGGTTAGTGTCGACTGAACTGGAAAGCGCCGCACACGGAACTTTGCCAGACGAAGAGCGCACCGCTTTCTGCGGTGGAGTGTTTCATCATAATGTTGGATAATATCCAATTCACAGCTGCCAACAAAAATCAACCATGTGAGTTTTTTTCTGAATGTGTTATTTTGGAATAAATTAACACCTTTTGTTGAAAGAGCGGGGACTCTTTCAAGACGTCAGTTTGACTTTTACCACAGCCCATTATTTGGTCAGCACAAAGGTGGGCTAAAATCGCTTTTGTACACAACAAGCACACATCCGCAGATGCATAATTTGTCCCGCTGAACCATAATAAACTAGACTTTGGCATTGTTTGCAAGCTATGGGTTCCCAGGTAAACAACTGGTGGCCGGAGTATTAAATAACAATAATCCAAAGTGTTGTATTTACCGCACGCGCTAACACCGTTAGCGTGGGCGGTCCCAGCGGGAATCGAACCTTAAGCCTGACGGTGTTGACGCCGCGCACCATAAAGCCCTTATCGTCACGAGACCGACAGCTCCCGGCGCTCATACCTTTGCAGGCGGGCTTGGTCTGGTTCCAGGTGCCGTCCCTGGTGCATCGCAGGGCGTTGCGGGCCACGCCGGGTGGCTCCATGAGGTTTCCAGGGTTACAGTGGTAGGTCACCGTGTGGTTAAAGCTGAACTGGCTCCCGAGGTAGATCCCGTTAGAGATGGAGCCCGGATCACCGCAGCTTATGACTAACGGGGGGGGGGGAGACAAAGGACACAGTCACAAACAAGCGTGCCTCTCTCCGCTGGAAACTTCAGCTGAGGTGAAGTTTGAGGAGTGCTGTGACTTTCAAGACCGGTGGGATTATACATATTTTAGAGTTAAATGAAAACAAATTAGAGGTGACATGTTATGCTCAATTGACTTAATAAACATTTGATGACCGTCTCGACATCACTAACCCTGGAGGCCCTCGCCCAACACAGACTCTTAAAGGAACACTGCCCTGTTCCCTCGCCCAACACAGACTCTTAAAGGAACACTGCCCTGTTCCCTCGGTAAATACAAGCATTCCCCTGATTACACCCATGTCTTTAGAATACATTTTGGATGAAGTTGTGTCTTATGATCATTACGTAACAGTGTGACTGACCATTTATAATTTCCAGTTTACTTCAACATAATTTACTATTTCCAATTTACTTCAACCTAATTTGAATATAGTGTGTGTGAAGTTTACATTCTGTCTGGCCATCAAAAGGCGATAGCAATAAGGAGAGTTGGAACTGAAGTGATTGATTTTGGTTGATTTAGTCCTGGCAGCCGTAGCTTAGTGCTAGAAATGCATCCCTGCGTACAGGCAACAGACGAATGCTTTCTGCAACTCCACAGGGGCAAGGAAACTAGCATAACCAATTGGTTGTGCTCCTACTAATGGCCACGGTCTTCACTGGCTAGCACCAGCATGCTAGAGATTGTGTTCCAACAGCTACTTAAGAGTAAAAGTTTATTTAAACAAATTAAATAAACAGAGAAGTGCTAATTTAGCTACATTTGCAAATGATAAGGTCTCATTTGCGTATTATTCCATTTTATTCTCTAATTTGCTCCAAAATTGGACAGCAGTTTTCCCATTTTCACAGATAATCCTTTTTCTTTATACTCCGAGATGACAGATTTTGTTGTAATTGTCAGCACTATATAGCGAACATAACGATCCGCTTCTGGTAATCTACATAAACTACTACTGCTAATGAAGTACAAACACAAAATGAATGAATCCAAACACCAAAAAAAAAAAAAAAAAAAAAAAAACACCAAAAAAAAAAAAAAAAAAAAAAAAAAACGGCAAACAAAAACACAAAGGACAAAATGTGCCGGAGCGCGGGGCTGCGGTCGTACCCGCGCAGTCGGGCGGCTGGCCGGTCCAGGTCCCGTTGGTGGTGCAGTGTCTGGTGGTGAGGCCTGAGGTCTTGAACCCCTCCCAGCAGGCGTATGCCACGGAGCTGCCGAAGGTGATGCCGTCACTCAGCACGATCCTGCCGTGGGCCGGAGTGCCCGGGTTCCCACACGACACCGCTGGGAAATACGGAGGGAAAGAACGCCCCGAAAAATAAAGATTCATTATAATGATACCCCTAATGACGCGCCGCCGCCACTCACGGCGCGTCTGCGGAGAAGAGGAACGCGGGGAAGGCGGGGAACGCCGGTCTTCCTCGGAACAGGTTTAATTACAGCCTTGAGATACGAGTGACAGGATTCTGCGCATTCTTTTTGTACGATTATCAATTTCTCACAATGAAAGGAGAACTTTAGTCTATTTGTGGGAAACTAATGGAGATTGCCAAAGGGCCGTCGACGAAAAATCTGCATAGTCTATCGGCGCGTGCCGTGCCGATAGACTCCAAAGGCCGCGTCGCTCCAAAGTGTCGCACGACTTCCAGCCTGCTGGAACGCGGGGCGGTGGCGGTACTTCACTACCGCTGTCGGACGCCCAACATTAACCACATTTACTTAACGGTGGTCGGGGGGCAGAGACTCGAGCTCAATTGGCTAATTCCGACTTTGGTGTCCAGTGATCCATCGATCTGGAGGTGCTGGCACAGCACATTGCCTTAACGGGCGGGCCAGGCACCAGCAACCAACCAGGACACATCTCGCTAATTGGATCGTGGCAGCTGACAGACATTAACAATCAAACACCTACTGATGGGATTCATTAGTTGTAGCCTTTTAAGGATTCATGCCAAGTGTGCGCATGTGTGTGTGCTCTGGATACAGAGGGAGATTTATTTTATTTTTTTCCAGATTCGGCCATTAAACACAATTTTCCTAATGAAAGACATCTGGAGGTGGCTATAAAATCAGTTAGAGATTGACATGCAACGGTGGAACGTGAGACTATAAATTCTGCTACGCCTCTTGGTACAAAAGCACAAAGAGCCATTAGACGTATGGGGTTGATGAAAGGCCTTGTAGGAATGGACCATGCTGATTTATGAAAGCCTTATCCAATGTTATTATATTAAGGCGAGATACGCAAAGCGTCCAAAAGAAATGTATTTACAGGCGAAAAAGAATCAAACAAGACAAAGACGAGAAATACAAAACAGACAAGCCTGTCTGAACCCAGAGCACGTCTCGTCCCTTCGGCACATTTGAAAATTGGGTTCCTGAACTGATTCCGACCGCGTGATAGCAGGGAGTAGTTCTCGTCACGGCTCTAAACAGGGTTGAGTTTATACTTTAGCGATGCGAGACTTCCACTTACATCCGGAGCCAAGCAACGCTGCTGGGAAGGGCTGTACATTAGTCGCACTAATCAGTTCCCAGATATACATATATCTATATATATATTGACTGTTGAACTTGCATGCAAATGCTGTTATTGCTGTATTGGGTCACCTGCGCTGTGTTGGGTCACCTCCTGGAGACGACAGTGAGAGGAGCGAGCGAGGATCCTATTGGCTAACCCCGGCGGCATTGTCTCAGGTATGTTTTAACGTTAAACACACACGCTGACGCCATTCACATGGATCATTCACATGGATAACTGGTCATTTCACTGCTTAACTGGTCACCCCACCTCATAACTGGTCATTCCACTACTTGCGTCATCTTTGTGTATGCTATTTACCTATATAGTGTATGCCTAGATGTATGTACATTTATGTATATTTTTTTGATTTTATATATATTTTTTGTATATTGTTCATAGGTTTATAGGCTACTATATATTTATATATTCTAACACTGTACTATACGTAGAGTGTCTGTCTCCTCTTTTCTTTCCCTGGAGTATTGTAACAAATGCAATTTCCCTCAGGGATCATTTAAGTATTTCTGTCTGTCTGTCTGTCTGTCTGTCTGTCTGTCTGTCTGTCTGACGCCCGCCGTTACCCGTCCGAAAGCGACGGACGTTTTAAAAGGGAGGAAATACGAACTAACACCAGTTACTTTGGCACCCGGGGAGGGCGGTGACCACTCTGTCCACCCCGCCGCGGGTATGGAGTTGTTAAAGCTTGATCCATCAGTGGGTACAGACTACTTGTTCCCCGTTAGCCCTGCTTGCGCTCATAGTTATTAATAAACCATCGGTAAACACTATGGATTCCGCCGACCGTGAGCCGCAGC
>OMKI01046848.1:20000-22762 GCA_900302315.1 Phycis blennoides
GGCGCCACACTCCCGGACGTGGGACCCCACCAGGGTGTAGCCGTGGTTACACATGAAGATGGCGGTGGCGCCGAAGGTGCTCAGGGTTCCCAGCTTGGTTCCGAACGGGGGAGAGGGCAGCTCCCCGCAGGAGAGGACTGGCCCGGGAACAAACAACACAACACAAACATTTTCAGTGGACGTCAGAGACACGACGCGAGCCTCAATCATGGCGGGGATGAGTGGTCCCGCTCAGCGAGACAGAACGATCTCTCAGATTCGGGAGACAAGATTTACTTCGGTTTACTCCGAGGGATAATGTTTGAAAAAAGCGCAGCCAGGTGCGAGTAATCCCTGTGTTCTACTTTTCAGACTGGATTTTAGGTTTTTTTGCTCAACTTGTATCCTTTCCAAATCCTTATAATCCTCACAATAAAGTCGGTAGAAATAAAATTTCATAAAAGATGAAAATAAAATTAATATACAATGCATGAAGGTAAAAAAAAAAAGAAATGTTTAATGCAGACATCAACTGTATTTATTTTCAGAACTTTTTTTTTTACGCATTACTCCACTTTTTCCACTGGAGCCAGATATTATGCAATACCCCCAACAATTCTGGGTCCGATTGGAAGGCTTATAGAGCGCGGGTGTTCAGTCTCAAGAAATAAATCAACAAAGAGAAAATGGCACTATTGTCCTGGGCGAGTCTTTATGGAATATTTTGCGGCGTGTGTGCGCGCGTATGCACGCATCCTTTTGACACACTTCCAAGGACACAGTTCCGAGGACAAACAAAAATAAAAACAGAAGGACAGAGTCAGACAGTCAGACAGACAGAGACGGACTGACCAAAACGCACAAGGACAGACCACAAGGGCAGACGGAATCCCATGCACATTAAGTGCATTTGGATTGTTATTATATAAATGTGCAACACACCCAATGCCCATTTGCATTATGCGATACGGATATAGTTGGACTGGATTTGATAGAGGTCAGCCGTACTCTATACAGTGTCACAACTTTATATTACGTCAATGCAAATGTGTCTACTGCATGCACACTGCACACTTTGTACTGTGGTTTTATCCACTTGCCTTTACGTTTCAACAACACGTGTCTGACAGGTGATATTTAATGTTCAAAGTGTTAAGAGGGTCACTCCTCACTCTTGCATGATGCCGTGTCCTCTGAACCTTCCCATGTCCCGTTGGCAAGGCAACGCAGTGTTCTATGGCCGACCCCCAAATAGAACCCTGGTGAGCATTCCAGCATCACCATGGAGCCAAACTCCGCCAGCCAACCAGACAGCAGTCGGTAGGTCATGTGTTCTGAGAGCACGTTTTCAACGCTGGGGCAATGAACCGCTGCAAGGAAATAGAAGCAAACAGTTTATCAAACAGCAAGCCGTTTATTGAGAGGTAAATGACGTGATGAAATGACGGGTGTTTGTCGATCTGTCAAAGAGGAACCCTGTGTCTTCATCCCCTCTCGATGATTCCTTTTCTGTTGGGATTTTGGCCTACGTTTAAGCACCGGTTGATTAATACTCCATTCAAATCCCATTGAGACCTTATAATGACCTTGCTCAAGGAGCTGTACAGACAATTATGACGTAACACCGCTAATGTCATTTTTCGAAATGACAGAAATTTGACGTTTTGAAATTACGACTAAGTAACTTCCCTGTACTCTGACATCCATCGTCTCGCGGCGGAAGACGTTGTTGAAATGTAGGTGGTCGGCTGTTATCTTAATAACTCAGGTTTCCTTGTAGAGTATCTGTGGATGCCTTACTGTAATTGGAGGAATGATTTGTTCCTGCTCATGCTGACGTTAAGCCACAACGCGTGAGACGAAGGCGTCTTTTGCCGTCTACGTGTCCAGGTCACCGTGGGGACGCTGACGTTAAGCCACAACGCGTGAGACGAAGGTGTCTACGTGTCCAGGTCACCGTGGGCACGCTGACTTACGGAGACATCTGGGAGGGGTCGCCGCGTTGCTCCAGGTGCCGTCCTCCCGGCACGTGGCCGTCATGGCGACACCGGGGTCCAGGTGAAAGCCGTCGTTGCACTGGTAGGTCACCTGGCTGCCGACAGTGTACTGGTAACCATAGAAGCTACCGTTGCCCGGCGACTGAGGCGTTGCGCAAGAAATAGCTGTGGATGCAAAAAAAGAAAGTTCAAAGGTTATTCCTGCCAGTGGCACAATATTCATTAGCTATTCTCGGTAAAGGTATGACTGAGTCGCTTCCGCAATCGGACGCGGTCCTCGAACGAGAGCCGGCTAAATGCGGCGAGCGTGTTCACGGGGCATCGACTCGTTGTCGAGAAGGCGGCGGGCCGCGTCCTTATCGACAGACAGGACCAGCATGCATTTACAGGTACACAACAACAACACAAGAAAACAAAGAAAGCTGTGACGGCTTAAGGGAAGGGCAGCCACCTATGGGGCGTTCACCTTGGCACAGCGGGGCCAGCGTGTCCCAGTGGTACAGTCCGTCGGCGTGCAGCCGGCAGGTGGAGTTGGTGGGGCCGACCAGCCTGTAGCCGCGGTGACAGTAGAACTGGAGCCGGCTGCCCGGGCGCAGCCTGGTCTGGTTGACCACGCCTCCGTTCACCGGGGGGTCGTTGATGCTGCAGTAGGCAGCTGGGGGGGGACGACAACAGCAGCAGAATGGCAGCTAAATGGAATGGATTCAATTGACTGACAAAATTCAAAATTGTCCGTGAACTCCTGGAGCGAGCGGGGGGGGGGGGCGAGCGGGGGGGGCGGGGGGG
>OMKI01046859.1:3405-13405 GCA_900302315.1 Phycis blennoides
CACGCGGAAAGGAGGCATCTCAGCGGAGGAATGAGAGAGGGAAACAATGGGGACCTGTTATTCTTTAGGGACCTGGCAGAACAATTATTCCCTATAGTGCAGCAGGCGGCAGACACATTTGGGGCCCGTCCCCCACAACCCTGACCCACGCGCACACACACACACACACACAGGGTTTTTGGTGTGATGACGTGAGGAGCTGTCACATCTGACCAGCAGGAGTGAGGAACGGGGAGATTCCTCTGAGCCAGGGTGCTTCCTGTTCCCCCGTTAACTTCCTGCCAACCTGTCCACACCGGAAACCCCTCATATACCAAGGGCTGTAAGAGTGACAGGACCTGACCATCAGGAGGGAGGTTTAGCAAACGTAACCAACCCGGGTTCTGGGCAGAAAACAGGAAATATTTTCACTTCGAGGTACAATAGGTAACATTGCACACCGAGCATTTAAAATTAAAAAAAAATTTAAATGAGTAATGTAGTGCAAATTCGGAGAGGAGAGTTATCGGAGAGTTGTCTTTGCCTCCTTCTCTCCAGGCACGTTTGCCAGGTTGATGGCACTGAACGAACATATGCATATGGCGAGCCAAGCACGACATGATTTATATATATATATATATATAAATAAACACACACACACACACACACACACACACACACACACACACACACACACACACACAGTATATTTCAAGACGAAAGCAATTATTCTATTATGACAAAGACAAGCCAAGTCTTATAAATTCATCAGCTAAAGAACATTTTTGCAATTTATTGTTGAAAAAAGTTGATTTTGTTTTTGGGAAAATTATGAACCAGCTTGTATGGCATCCATCTTGAGATCCGTCTGGGCTCAGAGCCGCCTTTCAAATGCATTTCCAAGATGTAGCCGCGTTTCAGCAGGGCTCTGGTTCAGGGGCTTTTTCAAAGAGGACGAGGCTTTTTAGGTCGGGGAGACTCTGGTACAATCTCATTTGATCCAGTTTGTTTGCTTGCTTTCTTGCTTGCTTTCTTTACTGGCTGCAGCACGCTGTGCTTGTGTGCCAATTTATTTCATATCTGGCAACCTGGGGTACACAGAATAGAGAATCATGGGCCTAAACAAAAACAAACGCTCCAACCCGGAGCAGAGCTTTAAATGGAGACCATAGTGTAGCATTGTTGTGGGAGGAGTTAGCATGTGTCCTTCATCTCTGCTGACATATCATGGTGATTTTAGGATTGTGTGCAGTACATATTACACATAGCTTCTTTAAAGGCTGACACAAAAATACTTTAACCCCATAATTATGTGCGATGCTGATGGTCAAAATGAACTATACCGTATTATAAATGACACAGGAGTAATGCTATGATTTACACGATAGGGACTTGGAGTTGCAGGACTGACTGACCCACCCCTGACCAGTCTTGACCAGTCTTACGCACAACAACATGTAGTGCTTACAGCCTCTTGCCGGCGTAGAGGGCAGCATGTCAAGGACAAGTCAACGTAACGACGCGACAATCTGCAAAGGATATGTACTGCCCCCTTCTGGTCACAACAAAACAGTTTGGAAACAACGATGTTAAAGACGTTTTTAATATCAGCAAAGTGTTTAAAATATAGACACAGAACAGGTTTCCAGTGGTTGGATTGGGATTCCGAAGTGCATTGGTTTGACCTGTGAGTCAACAGAAAGGTGTAGTTGGGCCCAACGTGACCCATACGCATCACCATGGTTCATGTCAACACCAGCCTGCATTTGGCAGAAACCATTAACAAATGCAGACATGACTAACTAGAATGAAGAGGTTGTTATGCATGCTATTAATCCAGCATCATCCCCCACACACACACACATAACTACTATTAACCCCACTGCCTTCTCCACGTCTCTCCCAATATCCAGCCATGGAAAACTAACTTAGGTCTACATGGATTGTTTTTTTTTATATATTCGTAAGACATTATAAAGGCATCAACATACCCAGATTTGTAGGGGGAGAAGAAAAACCACAACCAACAATCACCAGGGAAACTCAACCGTCCCCAGTTCATCATGCCCCGGGTCGGTTGCTTTGACTTTTCATATTTTTCTTCTGTGCTTCTTTGACTGCTTCGTGTCACCATCTGTGATCCTTCAACAAAGTTGCAGTTTTTTACATTTCCAGTGAGTCCATTGGCCCCAGCTGTTTGTTGTGCGTCGCCATAACAACGGACCACAACAAACCAGAAAACAAACTGTCCCCTGGCCCGACGCTGCGCCGAATCACCACCAAAAAATCATTCTAGCAGCAGGAGGAAAAGGTTGCCCCACAGCGAACACAACACGAGACGTCCCATTCACGTGAAGGACCACCGCTGGCGAGTCTGAAGCAGCCCCACCGCTGTGACTGTGCACGGTGTGCCCGTGGTGTCGGTGCGGGGGGGGGGGGGGGGGTGGGGCGGCGGCGGGGGGGGCGGGGCTTGTCAGACAGTGGCCTCAGTGTCCAGGGGCTCGTCGCCCTCCAGCAGGCTGTAGGACGCGTGGCTCTGGTAGGGCCTCTGCAGGGGGTGGGACAGCAGCTTGGCCATGCAGTTGTGGAGCTCCACGGCGGGGCCGCTCAGCGACACCTCGAAGCGGTAGCACAGGCCCCTGGTGTCCAGGTTGCAGAAGGACGTGTAGTTGTCCTGGAGGACAGCGCAGAACGAGAGCGAGAGGTCGCGAGGAGCGTTCATTTCAATGGCGCATTGAAACCCATGCGCTGTGATGCTATGCAATGTGCCTTGCAATAAAATACAGGAAACATATAACTAAAGCTGTATATATTTTATTATTAGTAATAAAAGAGATGGATTAAATAAATAACAAATACATATATAAATAAATACACATTTTAAGTGTTTAAGTGTTTTGTAGTACTTGAATGATTTCAATTCAAAATCAGATTTAATTTTTCCATACCAGTACCGGGTATAGAGGTTGTTTTTTGCTGCATGTATTCATGTTTACATGACACTGAGATTAACATGACAGTGAGATTAACACGACACTGAGATTAACACGACACCAACACCAGTGTTTTTGCACGAGCGTTATTAACGCACTTGCGGCGGCTAACGAAACCAAAAAAAAAAACACCCAAACACATTTCCATAGAGCCCGTGAACGTCAGATATATGTGTGTCTTCTACGTGTGTGATATATGTGTGCTACTGGATGCCAAAAATGTCCCCATGGGGATTAATAAAGTATCTATCTATCTATCTATCTAGATGTTCACCAGGCGGTTACCCGCCAGCCGGATGAATGGGGGTTTAGTTTGTTAGTCTGCTCTCACCCTCCAGCTGCTGTCGTCGGCCGGATCCTCCGCCCCGTTGTGCAGATACACCACGTCAAAGAAGAAGTACGGAGACTGCAGCATGTTCTGGAGGGGACACATGCCGGCAGCATGGGGCTGCACCGTTATTCTGACACACACCCATTCACAGAGCAAGGCTGTCTGCCCCCACACACACACACCATGCACGAGGACAGCACGGCACAACATTCACAACAACCCCGTAGATTGTGTTGTTTGCACAGTAGCACGGAATAGCCCATGCCGAGCATAATATTACAGCAGAAATAACCGGGGATTCTCATTTGTACATTTAGCTCCGTTCAGGCCCCCCCACCCCCATGCATTCTACGCCCCCGGTGCTCAGGCGTGGTACTGCAGTCCTTCGTTCCAGTCACATGGCGTTCCACTGGCAGAGCCCGGCTCTCTCTGTAATAGCTGTGGTATAACCAAGCAACCCCGGTGCACGCTGGCGAATAAAAGACAACCAGCAGAATCCAAAGGCCCAGAGGAGGCCCCGTGTGTGTGTGTGTGTGTGTGTGTGGTGGCCAGCATGCTCACGCTGACGGCCTCGGAGGGGGTGAACTGCAGCTGGCCCACGTGGCGGCTGTACACCAGCAGCGTCCGCACCACGAAGGGAGGGGGGATGGTCTGCACGTTGTCCATTATCGGCAGCTCCATCTTCTGACGGCTGCGGAGAAACAGGATGAGAACTTAGAGTCCACGCCGTGCCGTCAATCGTTGGTGAATGGTGGCGCTTTGTATGCGGTGGGATTGGGACTGGGTTTATCTGAGGGGTTGCACCATACTGACATGACGTTGAGAAGATCCTCCAGGTCTTAAAAAGGAAAGCGTTAGGGGAATAATGGGCAGCATGTTTCCATCTGCTCCTCCTTTGTGATTGGTCGGAGGAGCAGTACTGGATCAATTATCCACTGGATAGTGAATCCAAATATCACCACAAGAGTAAAATGATTTCAAAAATCAACAACTTGTTTTTCTGTCTCTATGTTTACTTTACAAGATCCTCCTTGGCCTCGCCCGACCTCCACTACAAGGGCCTCCATTTTGGGGGGACGAGTATAAAGGGGGGGGGGGGCACACTATATGAAATGTTGGTGCAGAAAACGTAGCCAGTCTGCTTCCTCAGTCAGGCAGCAAGGCAGCGTAATGCCAACATCAGAGAGTACTGCCTTTAAAAGTTTTCATTTGTGTGCAAATTGTGCAACCCCTCTTAGGCAGGAAGGAGTGTGTTGTGCTGTAGAGCTACACTATGCATAGACTTAATCGGTTACATTATAAAATGCATGTGTATTTGGAATTCCTTATGTATTGATGTTTTGTATTGAAATGCATGTGGTGCAAGGTATTTACAAATCCCGCCATGGGATTTGTACTGCACGCCACGCTTCTGATGAGCTTGTAGTTATCTCGGGTGCTTTACATGTTTAGTACATTGTCCCTGTGGAAAAAAACTAACAAATAAAAGCATATCGGAATGGAGAAAAAGAAATACACAAAAAAATAAAAAGAGGCTTTTGTATACGACAAACAAAACATCATCAGCTGAGAGGTAACACAGCTTGCCTGCAGGTAAATAAAACCCTTCGCTACCGAGATGCATTGGTCATATCAATAGTTCTACCGAAGGAAAGCAGTAAGTAGGCTGAAAGGATACTGAAGGATTCACACACATTGGTGTCCAGGTCATACAGACAGCTGCACAGCTCCCGGGGGTCAGAGGTGAACCCTGACAGCTAAACACACACAAACAGAGAAATGATTACAGTAAAATAGTACTCATGTTAATTTTTTAGATTTAGAGACATTTCATATAGGGTTGCTGAATAAGACTGCACTATGGTGTCCATGCTGTTTTAAATCTTCTCTGAGTAACAGTAAAAGCACACAGGTCACAGATTGTCTGTTTCTGGTTGGTTTACATGAGTGCTAATAACCAGATCTAGCTGTGACTTAGCTTTCGATAGTAGAAATTGCTTGAGTTTAGAATGAATGAGCATTGATGCCATATTCCGTATTCACCCGTTTATCAGTCAAGAAGGTTTTCCACAATCTACAATGAGAGGCTGTGTTGAGGTGCAGCCTGTGGGTGAAGTGGACCTTACCCACAGAGCGTCGTCATTCACCACAACCAGAGCAAACTCATGCCGCTTGTCAATCTTGTGCTTTGTTCTGACAAACATCTCGATCATCTTCTGAGATATATTGAGGGCATTGGTTTTGGACCTGAATGCAAACACGGGGAAAGCAGACAGTCATTTTTTTCCAATGCAGGGAATTGCACTGTAAAGAACCAAATACCAAAACATTTAATGTTCTTGATTAATTTATTGGTTACATGCAAGCCAGTGAGACAAGTGAGATGTTAGTCAAACTCACCCATTAAAAGACTCCAGCTTCTGCAATGACATCTCCTCCGAGAGATCTAAACAGATTATCTATCCAAAAAAGGGCCAGAACATCAGCGACTGTATTGGATCAATGTTGAATAGGGAAGTGCAGTGCAGTGTAAATCCATAGTCATTCTGCAAGGTATGCCCCATACAGTGTGGTGAGGAACATACCACTTTCTCTGGACAGTTGGCACGGGGGGCGCGGAGCTGGTATTCTGCAATGGGAGGAATGGGAGGAATAGGAGTCGCCAGCGGGGGCGGCTGCTGTGACGGTTTAGGTCGCTCCTTCGCAGCAATAGAGGCGGTGGGAATTGGCACGGTGGCGTTGGCTGAAGCTACGACTGTTGCGGACGGGGTGGCTGCCTGGCCCGTGGCTGCTGTGATGCTTGTTGTGGTTGTAATTGGAGGGCTGTCACTAGTGGAAGCCTCTCCCTCCCCCTCCACACGGCTGCCGACCGCAGGCTGAGGGGTGTTGGGGTTACTGTTGCCCCCGAGGCTGCCTGTGCTGCTCCGGCGGTCCTCTGCTCCTTCTGGGTTGGAGCGGGTCCGAGGGCGCAGCTCCACCAGGCGCTCTTCTCCGTCAGCTGGTCCTGGTTCTGGGGTCTCCATGGATACGCCGCTTGCTAAGACAGTGAATGATTCAAGTTTGAATAACTAGGGGTGTGCTTCGAAATAGCCCATCATGATCACAAACAACTTGTTGATACGTCTCCATTGATAAATGGTACGCATAGATGCGAAAATGGTACAAGATTGTACAATACATTTTGACCATTATAATGACGCATTCAGCAGGACTCAATAACCTAATGTATGTACCTAATGTCATCAAGATCTAGCTAGCATTGTAGCATAGGTTGTTGCCACGCCCAATACAAATAAGTTGTCTGCTGATATACTGTATGAAAACCATGTATCTATAGTCTCGGAGAATATGTAAGATGCCGATTACGTAAATGTATTTGTAAGGCAGGTTGTTACAAAATAGCGCAAAAGCAATCTCAGGAATCCAGGAAGAATTAGCATCACAACTTTTAGCAGAATTTCCATTAAACAAAAACATTCAGAGAAACCCCAAGGCTGTTAAAATATTGGAGGAACTTACATTACTGTATGCTGGTATGGTTTTATAATAATATATAGGAAATCATTTATAGAAAGTTATAAATTATTATAGTCAGGAACTGTATTTGTTGTTGAATGAACTACTTCCTCTTTGGAAACGTCCGGAATGGAACCGACTGGCATCATGGGTATTGTAGTACGTACATAAAGAAAAAAAAACGCAGGTATTTCATAAAAAATATTAAACGAAATAATCATATTCACTTTATTCAACTGTTGTTTTCGTAAATATGTATTTGATGTTGTGAGTGAATACAGCAAAACCAATCAATGTTATTATACTCACTGAAATATAGGCATATCATTCAATTTATTCATTGTCATAATCTAAAAATAATATTTTTTTCCCATTATGCCAAATCAATATAAAGAGGCATTTATTATCATATCATGCGTATGACCCATGAGGGTGTATTAAGTGTTGCCTTCTGTGTTGGTAGGCTGACACAACCATATGTTTAACCATACGTTTAACTATAGGCCTATATATAGGTATAATAAATAAATAAGATTACATTAAGGAAACATAGCAATCGTGTCAGGATCAATCAGCAAATGGATATCCTCTCCAATGGCACAGTATTTGTGTGTGTGCTCCAAATAAAAGCCAAATAGTGCAGCACCACTTCATCCATTGAGTGAATATGTTACACATCCGTGTTGTGTCTGTGTGCACACACGGCCCACTGCATAAATAATAAATATCTTTGTACAAAACGGGAAGAGATATCAGTGTTCAGGAATGTGGGTGGTGGTGGTGGTGGTGGTGGTGGTGGGAGGGTGGTGATTAAAAGTGTTTTCCTCAGGCTTTGTTCGCTTGGCCAACAGCTCTCTTGTTCCAGAGACATCCTGGAGAGCTGTGGGCAAACTCCGAGCACTTTCACTGATCAGGCAGCTATCACAAGGGCCAGGGAAAGAGAGACCGAGAGCAGCCGAGGTGGGGGGGGGGATGTGACTAAAGAGGGTAGGTTTAATCAGGGGTACTGATGACTTTGTGGCCAGATGCTGTGTGTAGATGAGTCATTTTGTTCCAAAGGTTGAATGGTGACAGCGTGTTCGCATGGTGGGAACAAGGCGTTGAATCCACGTTGAGGATGACTGAAGAGGTGAACCATGGAGGTAAGTCACCACTGAGGGCTTAGTGACTGGGGAGTGTAGACAGGGACACACAGAGCTGTACACTGCATGACCTGACGCTGCGGAGGGTCGGGGAGAGGACTCGCCTCTCTCTTGTTTGTTTGTTTGTTTTTTCTCAGCTCACTTTAACTTGACATTGTTCAGTGTTGCCAGAGTCATAAATGGTAAAGGTCCTGAACTTGAAACTGAATCAGTTGGTTAACCACAGATGCAACAGTTATCACAAATATATTACAGTATATTACAAATAACTAGGCTATTTGTAATCTTATAATAGGTTGATTCTTGTGATAGTATTTAAATAGTGTGCAGTAAATAGTAATAGTAATAGAGTAAATAGTGATTTGTATTTTATATTCTGTGATCCATTTAACACTCAAAACAGCCGACAGCCGACCAAATGTAAAACATATTAGTCTTAAAACTCTTCTGGTTGCATCGGCCACTGGTTCTAGCCGTCTGAAATCTAATCACGCTGCCTTTTGCTCTGGCTGTATAAATAAGGATGGCCTGGTCTGTGCATGATTTCCCCAACAGGAAGTCAGCTCACAGGATGTTTCTGTTTCCTGCTTTCCCGCTCGTCAAAACAATAGCTGTTGAAGTTCACAACAATAACAACTGTGTCATGATGAGAATAACAGATTTTTCCTCCAATGGATTTGACGTTGCGAAGGTT
Organism: Phycis blennoides; assembly: GCA_900302315.1. Lineage (NCBI taxonomy): Eukaryota > Metazoa > Chordata > Actinopteri > Gadiformes > Phycidae > Phycis > Phycis blennoides. Next base: position 12,061 of record OMKI01046859.1, read on the forward strand.
GAACGTGATATGACTGCAATTACAAAACTCCCCAAGAATACGCACTCCGTTTTGTTGCTCGGAAAAACTAAAACTCCTCGTTTATTTCAAAAGGAAATTCCTTGGGGTGGAACTCATTCCCCCCCCCCATCATTTCAATCAAAAGATTCACTCCCCGTGTTTTTCCGTTGGTTGTGCCAGCGTGGTCCTCATGAGGGTGGTGGTGCTGGCGGGCAGCGTGGACAGAAGGCCATGACGCTGACGGAGCAGGCCCAGGCGGGACCGCCCAGAGGGGCAATGACTCCAGACCCCTCCCCGGCTGAACTGGCTCAGTGCCAGGTGGAGATGGGCTCCTTGCTCACCTCCATCGCTGAGCTCAACAAGAAGATCGGGAAGCTAAAGGTGCCCAGGTGTGTTGCTGGCTCACATGTCACTCCTACATGTTAGTCGTGGCGATGCGAACGCGCGTCGATTGCAACGTCTGTTTAGTCACCGACGTGAATGATACTTACTGTTACTGTTGCTTGTTGTTGGTACTGTCTGTTGTTGGTGTTGTTTTGTTGTGTTGTGTTTTGTGTTGTTTGTGTTGTAGTTTGTTGTTTGTTCAATGCGCACGAACCACCAGGATAAATTCCTCGTACGTGCAAACCTACTTGGCAATAAAGTTCTTCTGAGTTCTGAGTTCTGAGTTCTGAGTTCTGAACAGACATTCAACATGAATACGTTTGCATGCGTTTGTACTCGCGACTATACGATACTTGAGAAACAATTGTTTTCTGATATGACATAAACAGCTAGAATGGGTGCTGGGTTTTCAGCAGGAAAAAGGCTGTGTATGTCTACTTAGATGAACATACCTTGATGACTGATGTTTCCTTGCAGCGAACCGGAGGACTTTAAACCCTCCAGAGTATCCAAGCCTCTGCTCTCAGGCCCTCGGCCCCACAGGCTGCTCCCTGGAGGCCAAGAGAAGAGCACCTTCCCTCAGCCTCAGAGCCCTCTGAACCGCGGTGGGCACACACCACCTCACACCTTAGGGTTTCAATATCATGTGTTGTATGTTCTTTATTTCCAAAATAATCTTCATATCTATTAAAAAAAATAAAAATCAATGATCTTTCTAAACTAACCCTAACCCTAAATGTAACCACCTCTAACACAATACCTAAGCCTACTCAATCTCTGACGCCGATATCTAAACGTGACTCTCTTACTGGCTAAAGCAAGCAATTTATTCATGTCGACCTGAAATGTAAATTGCAACGCCATCCTTGGGAAGAATAAACTTGCCTTCGCGCATGAACAAGATGAATGATGTTAACAAACAATGCTGGTGTCTTGAATAGGCCAAACCAAGTACAAGTTA
>OMKI01046865.1:0-37808 GCA_900302315.1 Phycis blennoides
TGCATTTGCAATAGTCTAATTTCTCACTTTAAGGAGCATAATCATAATCTAACAATTTAATTTTACAAAAATAGTTATACTACTATGTATGTCAATTGTGGCACCCATTGCACAGCGCAGCATCCCTGGGAGGACAGACCCCCCACTCTGCGGTCCTCCCCCATCCCTGGGAGGACAGACCCCCACTCTGCCGTCCTCCCCCATCCCTGGGAGGACGGACCCCCACTCTGCCGTCCTCCCCCATCCCTGGGAGGACGGACCCCCACTCTGCCGTCCTCCCCCATCCCTGGGAGGACGGACCCCCACTCTGCCGTCCTCCCCCATCCCGTCCCTGGTAGTTAAGGGGGCTTCCTCTTGCCCTGTGGGGGGCTGGCTGTCATAAAGACACTGTGAAGCCCTTTGAGACTGGGATTGAGTGACACACAAAAGACATGGAGTTGCTCTCCTTTGTTTCCAGCTCCTCCAGGAGCAGGGAGTTACACTTGATATCTCAGAACAAGGCAGAACAGACGAAGCTCTTTGAAAAGCCTGACCGTGCGTTTAGGCTGAACATATCAAAGACTGAAAAAAAAAGAATAATAATTGGACAAATTAAGTGCAATTGGGACCGTTGCTGATGAGTGAAATCCCATTATGCTGTTTACATAGCCACTTAGATAATCACACTACTGCCTCGGGCTGCCATAACTGGATTACTTCTGTCTATTTATAACACTTCTCTTTCTCAGCAGAAACTCAACACATTCACGGTGAAGATGGTTCCTAACCTTTAGATGGCAGCAAACATGCAAAAGTAGTCTAGTTTGTAGTGAACTCTTCAGTGGCCACAACACACACACACACACACACACACACACACACACACACACACACACACACACACACTTGCAAAGGTAACGCGGGGCACCAAATTGGACTGGAAGAGGGAACACAAGCTGTTCAGTAAGCGTCACTGTTGACAAGAAATGCATCTCCTGGAATTACCGTCGCCACTAGTATGTCCTGCAGAAGCAGCATGCACGAACAAATGACAGAAAGTGGGTTGAGAGTGGACTCATGACAGAAAAACAGAGATCATTGGTTACAATGTTATGGTGGATGGGCTGGAAAGTGTTCAGCACAACAAGTGAAATACGGCTGGAAGAGGATGCTCATCATGCGTTCTTTACTGTAGTACCTTCTCCCTAACTGGCAAATTATCTTACAGTGATTCATTCCATTGTCAGGAATGTGTGTGATTCTGTTACATATTTATAACTGGCTGGCCATTCAGAAAAATAGGATAAACAGAAGATGATGGCGTTATAAAAAGCCCTGCCAGGGTGGGAGATAGATTACCCGGTACTGTTTTCAACAAAGAGCCACTTTGAGCCTATTTTGTGTCCAGACTCTCACAGTCAGTTGACAGTGAGTCAGTCTCTCCACTAACACATCTGGGCAGAGAAGAGCTCTCCACTACTGGAACAGACACGGCTTTATGTGGAAATAGCCTACGCACCACGCACGCGGACACACACACGCACATGCACTATGAGCCATTTCATTGATTCTTAAACATCACTGTCACAAACACATACCATCCTAAGAGCGTGGTATTTTAAGTGACACATAACGAAGTGAAGATGACTACAGAAGAGTAGACTGAATGAAATCCACTACGCTCATGACGCGAAAGTCAACGCCTTGCGGAGAGTGGTCAATAACACACAGTTGTTGACTTTACAGCTGTGCAGCTCCACATAGTCTGAGGTTATCATATCATATTATATTAGCCTTCATCACAGAGGGGCAGCAATACTCAGGTGTAGCTCATTATGTTAATTATGGGCTGGTGCCCATAATTAACATCACAGCTGAAACATAATCAAGAAGATGTGCGGGTTTTGTGCTCGCTAACTAACAGCAGCTCGTTCTGATGGCTGGCAGTTTAATGGCCGACCACTGATTTAGGGAACAGTTGACTGCCTGAGAATTGATCTTTGACTGAACTACCTCCATTAACAGGCTACAATCCCAGGCTAATGCAGTGAGGGAGTGCAGAGTGATGTGTGCCCTGTGGATGGGTGAGTGAACAGTCCTCTGTATTTACCTGATACACACACAGCTCGGGTCCTCACACCGTCCATTCGTTTCTCCATGCGCTTCTCATGGTTGGACACCCTGCAGGGGGAAGAGTTAGGAGTTACAACACCGTCATACTGTGGTCCACTGTGACACATTACACTTTTTTGTAACTTTTTTTTTTATCTAAGAAATACAGTAACACTGTAAAAAGATTTAAACAATGTCTTTATTTACTTACTTGGGGATGGAAGGCAGGGCTCTGTCCCCCTCTGCAATATGGATGAACACAGAAATCAGAGGGGGACAGAGTGTATTCTCAGCAGTTTGACAGTGTGGCTTCACCACCACATGGTGTGTGGGTCATGCAGCGCAGGGCTGTGTCTCCTACCTTTCTGGACCCTGACGATGAAGGAGTGAGACGCCGAGGACACCAGACGGCAGTAGCCGTCGATAAGGTCGGCCATGTTTTCCGCTATGGTCAGCGACGTAGTGGTGACTATGAGAGGCTGACACACACACACACACACACACACACACACACACACACACACACACACACACACACACACAAAGAAAGAAGAAGAACTGCAGTGAAAAGATGCTTCTTCCCTTAAAATACACCGTGTTGCCACGTTAGTGACACGTGTGTTTGATGCCAGTGTGTGCGTTTACTTCTGGCGCCCCTGCCACGATGAGCTGCAGCATCCCCTTGCGGTCCTTCTCCTCCATGGCAGAGTACTGGATGGACTGCACCTGGGTGAAGTTAGCTAGGTGCGTGGGCTAAAGGGGATGAGAGACAGAGAAAACGTAGAGAGAGAGCGAGGGGGGAAAAATAAGCTTGGCCACATGCTACCCACAATGTAACGCTGCGTTACCATTTTGCTGGCAAAACAGCTAGCAGAATGGTAACGTGATTTAACCAAAACATTCAGAGGATTTCAATAAAAGGATATTTTGAACAGACCAGAATAGTTTCACTTATTTAAATTAATGAATTAAGTTAGACATGGGTATGTTTTGGCATACAGATAGAAATTATTAGGCTGTTGGTTAGTTTTACCATGACATGTATGTTGACTTAAAGTACGAGGTTAGCACTGGCTAGGTTTTGCTCCGTCCAGTTCTGGATATAGATCGAATGTCACAACGGCACTACCAAAGGACAACTAGAATCCACACATTGAGCAAATCTCAGTTGGACCAGTAGAGGGCAGCAGCATCGCCGAATTCCACGTCCTGTGCTTGAGATGACGTCATACATCAGAATAGAATGATTTCCAGCTGAATGCGGTGCTGACATCAGAAAGCACTGTAGTGATGCAGCCACAGGCATGCTGCAGAGACGACGCAGGCATCCACTCTGACCGCCAAGAGCCCAGGAGATCAGCATAGAGACTCACCAAACACACACGCACGCACGCACGCACGCACGCACGCACGCACGCACGCACGCACGCACACGCACACGCACACACCACTTTCAACCCATCTAGTTTGAGTATAAAACCATGACATTGTGACATTTTTAAACATTGAGGTTTCGGTGATCATTTTTGTTTGCCTCAGAGATTACTGTTGGGAATGCCCAGCCAGTGTCCCCTTTCACTGGTTTGTTGACTAGAGCAGTTTCCATGACAACTCTCTCGCTCAGCTAACGACTAGCTCGGCATTTAACCAAACCAATGAAGAGTTCATGCGCTCTCAGGCACTCCACATCACAGTGTTGGATGTTAAAGCTTTGCGGTTCCTAAGACACACGCAACACGGCAGTGACTTTCCCAGCACGCTAGGTCCTCGCTTCGTGGCGGATGACACAGCGGAGGCTGCTTGACGTGGGTTTTCTCAAGCTAAAGTAAGATGAACACTCACCATGGAGCCCTTGTCTGTGAGGTAGCTGATTCCTTCTTCCGGGCCGATGGCCAACTCTACTGATATGACCCAGCTAGACTGAAAGGAGGTAACGAACAGTGATCAAGGAATAAGCCAGGAGAAATAAGAAGCATCGTTGATGTCAATAATATTCGTTTTCCTTTTCAGACTATGTCACTGCAGCTTCCTGCTGACATTGGTAACCGGACAATCTTTAAAAAGGGAAAAGCAGGAGTTGTGTTGCCTTACCCCCAAAGCACACTTAAAGCACTCCTTGTCAAAGCGGTAGATTGGAGAGAGAATCTCAAAGAACTTGTGTATGCTCTGCTCGTCGTTGAGGTTGGCAAACTGCTTGAAGGTCTGCTGGATTTGTTTCCTCAGCGTTTTGGCCTGGGAATGAGAAGCAGAAGTGAGCTCATTGTGTTTCGAGGACTATGTTGGTGAGATAAGAGAAATCTGTGGAAAAGGGGGCAAGCAGTGAAAATGACACTGAAAGGTCAATCTGAAACGGTCAAATACATTACAGCTAATCTATTATTCAGACCAGGGCACACAAGCAGAGAGTGGAACCTTGAAAACCTACTTCCTCGTCCCCTGCCACTAAGAGAACATTAACAGGAAACCTTTTCCTCTCCCTGCTTGTATTTCATTGTTTTCGGTTTTGTTTTTGCTCTTATTTTTCTCTCACCATCGACCTTTTTGGACACGGCCAGTTCCAGAGAGTTTTCCACATAGCGCCTTTGAGCATTGGAATATCAGCTTGAGCTTATGGAAAGTCGATGAGAAAATCGATGGGCTAATTGAGACGCATTGCAGCCAACCAGAGCTCTCTCACTTCAGACCCTACCTTGAGAGATTCCAAGACGCTCTTGGGGAAAAACCTCCTCAAACCAACGTCCTTTCTGCAGGGAAACATAAGCAAATAATAATATTTATACTAACATACATACAGGTACACTATTGTTTTCACCTTCCCTGTGTGTAATATGACAAAAAGATGCAAACAAGCCAAACCATTGTTTGTGTGTAATAGTAAAAAATCTGAACTCACTCAAGAAGTTCGTAATTAGACTTTTTATCCAGGGCGTTTCCAGGCATCTCTCTGAAGAACCTCCTGGTTAAACATGTGGGAGAAGGTTTACCTCAGGGGGACTGAGACATGTATCTTGGCCAGCTGTGTGGTAATGACCCCTTCCTCACCTGATCTCCAAGCAGCCAAGTTTTAAAGCAACGTCTTGATCCACGTGGTCGGCCAGCTGGTGCATGTAGTCGCTTTTCACCTGCAGGCGAGACAGAAACACTCAGCATGACCTCCTGTCTGCGCCCTGACTGGTGGCTTATAGCTGGAACACCCTGAAAGCCAATAGTATGCAGCCTGGACAAGAGATAGAAAACATGGGATGCAATTTCCCTCAGGGATCAGTAAAGTATTTCTTGTCTGTCTGTCTGTCTGTCTGTAAATTTCAATTGGACTTATTCTATGACATTTATTCAAAAAAAGCATACTCATTAAATAATGCAATGACTTGATGTCTGCTATTCTCTTGGCAATTTAGCATTGCAAAATAACACATTATAATATGATATAGAGCTTTGAAAATAATCTCACTTTATACATGATAGTAGTTATAAATTAGATAGATAAGGTAGTTATAAAAAAAAGCATGACATTTTCATGTAATCATTTTCGATTGATGAATTACCAGGCTCCATCACAGCACAACAATCCTCTGAAGTAGAGAGCACATCTGTTCCAGCTGGGTGTCTAGGAGGGGACAGCCCAGACTGGTGCCTCACCTGGTGGTAGAGGTAGTTGAGAGACGGTTTGTCTTCTGAGAAATGGCTGAGGTAGCCTTTGGGGAGGTACCTCATTCGCAACTCGTACCTGAAACAACATATTGCATCATCACACATCACACATCATGCCAGATACACACACAGAAACATTACACAGATGTTGATCAGACTTGAAACAAGCCATCCACCATTGCGGCCCAGTTTACTGCTAGGTTAAGCAGCACGGCCAGCAAGGTGCGCTGCATAGCAAGTGACCAATGACGTGACCCCCCCGGAGAACATGTGGAGTTCATTTGAAAGGTGTGCAGTCAAAGAGCTAGAATACTGACCTCCAATTGATATATTTAGTATCTATCCTATACAACGTACCAAACTGCAGTGTATACTATACATGGACAATACGCATATTTATGTATTTATTTGAATGGGACAGCGCACACTGATTACAGGACTGCAAACAGCCAGTTAGCCAAAGAGGCCCATTTTCATCTGGAGTCCCTTGGCAGGCAGCTTGTTTATGTGCAATATACAAACATGTAGACCATTATTTTGGATCTCCCCCTCACAGGAAAATGGCTGTGGTGTATACAGTATCACATGTACGTATTTTGAAGGAACGATTTGTCATGACTCTCTAAATGACCGTTTCTTGCCAATACAAAGCCCTGGCCTTCTAGTCACTGCATTATCCCAGGCCTGTTAGATAGCACAGAACAGGGAGTTAGGGCTCAGAGTGCATGAATTAAACATTCTGTGTTCCCTCCAAGAGCAGGAGGAGGAGAGGGGGTGAGAGAGATAAAGAGAGAGAGGGGGAGAAAACAGAACAGGGGGGAGGGGAATACATCAGAATTATGTGTGCGAGAAGATCAAAAGGAAAGTGTGGTGGTGGTGGTGGTGGGGATGGTGGTGGTGGTGGTGGTGGTGGTGGTGGTGGTGGCATGTTATGAAAAAGGAAATGCGAAAAAAAAGGATGCAAATGGTGACACAATTTGAAGTTTATGTACGAGTTCAAGATAAAAGACAACAGGAAGAGGTGGCGTGGTGGGGGGGGAGAGAGAGAGAGAGAGAGAGAGAGAGAGAGAGAGAGAGAGAGAGAGAGAGAGAGAGAGAGAGAGAGAGAGAGAGAGAGAGAGAGAGAGAGAGAGAGAGAGAGAGAGAGAGAGAGAGAGAGAGAGAGAGAGAGAGAGAGAGAGTGACAGACGGAGAGAGATCCATCCACCCATCCTCCCCAGGGCCACAGCTCCATCCCTGGCAGTGCGGTGGCTGCATGACACCTCCCTCTCACCAGGAGCTAGCGGAGACCACAGCGTCAAGCCCGCGATGAAGACATTTATAACAACCGAGAATCACTCTGACGGAGCCTTCTAGCCTTGTCGCTGTCGCAGGCTGATAAGGAGGGGTTCAACCGGGGGACGTTAGATCTTCATCGCAGGCAACGAGAGCAGAGCTCCTCACCCACAAAATATGTGATGAGTATGGAGTGTGGAATATAAATGCAGAAATTGGCATCAGGAATTAGCATATGCTGTTTTTGCACTGCGGCATTCATTAATTAATATGGATGATAAATGCGCAAAAAGAGTGTGGAATTCATGTTGCATTCAATCTTTCCAAGAAAACCACACATTCCAAACCTGATGCTGACTGACGCATGCACGCACGGCAATTAAAACGTGTCATAAGCATTTTGAGTTCATACCTCCACTCCTCCTGGGGGTGCTGTTTTTCATACTTCTCCCTGACGTGAGACACGCCCAGGTCAGGGTGCAGCCAGTGCAGGGCGTCAGAGCGTAAGTGCGCGAGGCGAAGGCCCAGAGACGACACGCAGCGCAGTTTGTGGATCTCCGCTATCTTTTGGATGACCCCCTGCGGACAGGCCAGGAGACATCAGCACACTGCTACACTTAACCGCTGCGTGGTTGACAGCCCCTCTGGACGAGGGCTGCACGTCATCAGTGGAGCAGAGCGAGAGCAGATGACTGCTCCTGCTGGTCACTGAGGAGAGGTGCCAGTACGAGCACAGGTGACGCTTTTTCGATTCAACTTCCAGTTGAATTATACACCTGTTATTTCATGTGGGCAGGGCATTTCAATCCTTTGAATTTCGACACTTTGGCCGGTTCTTTTTATGCATACAAATGACAGACTATGTGTTCTATTAATATTCATATCAAGCAATGCTTAGCGATGGCTTTCCTTCATCCCCAAATCTCCCCTTCCTCCGAGATGCTAAAGAAGTTTCTTTTTTCCAGCCTCTCTACAATATGTCTGGTCATTGACTCACAGTGGACCGAATGCGAGAGCTTTTCCTGCAGTTTGAACCTGAATTGCAGTTTTTGATAATCGTGGTTACATTTCTACGGACTCAAAGAAAAAAAAAACTGCTGATAAATCAGCGTTTAGAAAAGTCTTGGAAAAGCAAGCAGCCACTGAGACGTAGATAGATTTCACAAATTCGCTCGCTGTGAGAAAAAATATCCACTGCTGTCTCTTTTTGTTAAATCATCCCTCCTAGCCACCCAGAAAGAGGTCTTCATCTTCACTGGGTTTTACCCAGACTGTGAGAGTGCTTAGTTTACATGGGATATAGAGTGAACTTGACACTAATGTGTATTTGTGCGGCTGTGAGTTCATAATTATAATCAGGCATCAGTTACACACTACTCTCCCTAACACTGTGTGCTTTTCTTACTTATAGTACATGAGTGTGTGTGAGTGAGTAACTGAGTGAGTGAGTGAGTGAGTGAGTGAGTGAGTGAGTGAGTGAGCGATTCTCACCCTAACATCCGTGGCATCTCCGTGTCTGATGTTGCTGGCCCAGGAGGACGGCTCGCTGTTGGTCTCAAAGTAGTGGAAGATCTTCAGCACCCGGTCCATGGAGCCCACGGGCCTCTCCAGGCCCCCGGCCGAGCTGCCACTGGTGCCCACGCCGCTGGCGCCGGAGCGGGATTTGACCCCGCAACCACCTGCCGCCGAGTGGTTGCGGCCGGTATCCAGGTAGGAGGACGACGCCATGTCTGCCTTTGGAGTCTCCTGCGGGGCTAACTGGCTGTCATATTCTAGAGAGAGCAAAGGGAAGAGAGAGAGAGATGTTTGAGTGGTTAAAAGGGAATGCGATCACAGATCCCTTTTTCCCCGATTTCATATTAACTATAATTAAATATGTCATATAAGATCATATTGAAACTTTCAGTTCCACTATTCCAGGGTTTGAGTTCCTTTAATATGTATTAACGACAAAGAAGCGACAAAGAAGAATATTGCTGTTTCGACATTTTCACTTCACATCCCAATGACACAGAACACCTGAGATATGCACCACCAATGTCTAACACAAGTGTCCAGTCCATCACCACCATTTGGAACACTTTCCAAACTGCTGCATCGGTGGGGCATGTATTCACATTCACCAAAACTGTTGTCAACTAGCAATATGAATTTATAACAATAATAAAGCATTTGTTGACCAGTGTAGAACCCATGTTGGGGGAATTAATTACTCTACCCATTTGGTCATGCATCACCATTATCATAAATTGTTTTCCAAACATTGCTTTCATACAGTTCAAGTTAAGCTGATTTATATTATGCATAAAACAACTATCCTGAGTGGTCATAAACAAAAGGCTGCTCATTGTGGTAGAGTTTGGGCTAAAAGAACGTTCAATGGGTGTGATTTTCAACCTGCGGTACACGGGTAAAAGAATAACATTGAAACATTGCAGAACAATGAAAAGAAATAGAGTACAAATATTGTTATAGTTATTATAGTATTGTGGCTTCTTATATCAAAATATAGTGTCGCTTTGTGCATTCTACCATACGTCTTCCATTGTAATGTTTTCCACTGATGTTTTGTGTTCACATGTGTTTGCTAAATAAACACACTGAGAGCATATGCAGCGTCGCTGACTTTTTCTTTCCACTGTTTCCCACTGGCCATCCATAGCCTTCTTGCTATGCTTGATCACATTTAAGTGGTGCACCTTAAGTCAAAGTTCTTAATCACAATTAAGTGGTACACCTTAAGTCAAAGGTCTTGATCACATTGAAGTGGTATACCTTAAGTCAAAGGTCTCGATCACATTTAAGTGGTACAGCTTAAGTCAAAGGTCTTGATCACATTTAAGTGGTACACCTTAAGTCAAAGGTCTTGATCACATTTAAGTGGTACACCTTAATTAAGTGAAAGGTCTTGATCACATTTAAGTGGTACACCTTAAGTCAAAGGCTGTGGAGCCGCTGTTCTATGGCCCCCAAAATTAGCATCTACTTGGCAATTCCATGATGGGAGAATACTTAAATACTTAGAAGACAATTGCAAAAGACTTATTTCCCCACATACTCAAAATATCCCCATCCAATGCATACAAGATATAAAATATCACAAATATCACAGAATGCTACAGGATGAACCACCTACTATCCCACCAACACTGGATGGTAGCTGGAGTCAAGTATAGTGATCTTGAACCTCATTCTGCTCATCGGATGTTTGATCATCAACAGCAATGGCTGTGGCTGTGACAGCCACCAGGCAGACAAAGAGGAAGGCCTTAGAGCAAACGAAGACCATAACGTGTGTGTGTGTGTGTGTGTGTGTGTGTGTGTGTGTGTGGGGGGGGGGTCTGAATCAGCACTTTATCACTTTGACCTACGGATGGGGCTTCAAAGGCGGAGCGACATGCACACCCACGCGCCGCAACAGCAGTAGAGGAGGAAGCGAGGGTGTTACTGAGAGCAGCATCGACTAGCAGAGGAACTCACTGTAACAATAGTACAGCTGTGTGTGTGTCCTCCCAGCGCCTGGTTATTCATCTACTTGAAGGGCCACTGGTGTTATTTCACCTCTCTGTGGAGTTCATGAGAAAGTGTACCTTTTCTGCCCAAATATCCTTTCTCCTCGCCCATGAAACACCGTTCACAGTGAAAAGCTGAATGTACTGACAGTGACTATTTTACATTTACATTTACATTTAGGGCATTTGGCAGACGCTTTTATCCAAAGCGACTTACAAAGAGTACATTTGTCATAAAAAGGTACAACATTTCATTGCAGCTAATACAGCTGCAATGAAACAGCTGCAACTATTTTCCCGCGGGAACTATTTTCCCGCTACAATAGCAGTAAATAGGAAGGCAATATTAATAATCAAAAAATTACATACATATTCTACTTACCGATTTAGGTTATGCCTGTAATTCTAAGCTCAGTGGAATACTGAACAGGTGATTTAAATCGACAAACTTTTTTTACTGATTTTTACTTATTGACCAATTCATAAGCAGCTTTGTAAATATATCAGTGAATCACTGCACAACAATTACTTATTGCATCCACTTTAATTTTACCTTTCTTAATACTAATACTAATTCTGAGAAACATATGGTGTGCAAAGCATCTTATTTTACATAATGCTATTAGGGATTGAAGCATTATATAGTACAAGGCACAAGTGAATCACATGACACCTAGCCATGTGCTGCAATGTACTGCATAACAACATTCCAAGGTACTAGTGTACAACATGCATTCAAACTTCCTCATTTCAACTAACAAAGTAGTCTTCAATCTGACTCGCTCACCGTGGGAAAAAGAAGATGAATTAACATAAAATAAGTGACTATTACACTGCCTCCTGATTGGTTATCACGACATCTTGCTGTGATTGGCTTGAACCAACTCTTAGGCAGTTCAGAGCCTGGGTGCATGTTTTATTCTGTTATTGTAGCTTAATTCATATAGGCAGATTGATGTATTAGTGTCTGCTGTGCTTATGGTAAGCTGTTCACTAGAAATAAGCACAATCATTCCCCATACTTTGAAGTTTTATCCAATCTATTTATTCTAGAACCATTCTAAACAGATAAAGTAATACAGAGAGAAGAGCAGAAACCTGTCAGCTTAGTCTGCTGAGTCTATTAAACACATGCAAGTGCTGAAACATAAAGAAAGCAGCCTCGATTGTGGCACATTATTAGTTAGTTAGTTATTAGTTATTACAGAAGAAGCACTACTTTAGAGTCACACAGTTACCATTATACTGTCCCATTACAAGGCTAGATTTGTAGGCTGTATTGTTAAAAGTAGAAGGATAAAAAGACCAAAAATATGGAACAGATTAAAGGAAAAAAAAACTAAAAACTAAAATCATCCCACATGGTCTGAACCTTTACTTGTGGAAAAAGTGATTATTACAATTGTAGTTTCTGATTGGTGCCCAGAACCTGGAACTAATTTTAAGTTATCAATCGTGCAGTTTCACTCTAGTCACTGTTATTTCTTTGGCCAGCAATGGCCAGCAATGGCCAGCAATTCAGGGGAATACCAGTCCAAAAACTGCATGTTATGACATCAACAGCCCTTTTGGAAACAAAGCCATCACAGCCCTACACAAACAAACCTGCGGCAAAGTCAGAATCTGCGTCTTATTGTTGTTCAGAATTAAAAACAAATGGAATCAGATTGACTGGTGTATGTAAATCAGGGCTACGCTAAGGGGGTTACACGTTCCTCCTGATAAACCTTCTCTCAGTGGTGTCCTCTGGCACGGAGCAGGTTAAACTGCCCAACACCAGATCTGTGGCGGCAGAAAGGCCTGTGTAGACGCAGTATCTAGCTGGTATCTAGGTTACGGTGGGGTTAGCACAACTCCGCGGGGGAAAGCCTCAACATCTCGCTCTCTTCCCCCAGCGCTTTCCATCCTCATTTCCCTCTCCGACTTTGCACCATTTCCTTTTTGTTGAGGTTTCATGAATGTACATTGGCTGTGCGTTTCCTATCGCTCGACTTGAACTGGGCATTGCATCTGAGGAAGCTATGCTGTTGTGCTTATCCATATTCATGGCGTGGAGTTTAAATGCAATAAATGCTTCCAAATGCAGTCTTTCATTTTGTTACATTTAATCAAGTTCATTCCAGAAACCCAGAGGCAAACCCACAGACTCTCCATTGGTAAAGTTGGCATCAAACAGCTATAACATACACTAATTACTAAATGTAGCCTGTACTGTACATACATGATACTAACCCAACGTAGTAGACAAGAACCACGTGGCATAATCTTAAGTAGTCCACTTCCTAAGGGAATATTGTTTTTATTTCACTGTATGTGACAAAATATGTCCAAGCCGGGCAGGGTTCTCCTGCCTGGAGGCCTATATAGCACCTGGCTGTATGGCTTATTCAGACATTCAAACAGTTCCAACAAGGTGTTAAGGAATCAAGAGCCAGGCCAAAGTAAATGATAAAATTGTTTAGAATAATTGGCCATAAGATATAGTAAGTTAGTAAACCCACTTCATCATGCCCAAAACAATCTACTCCAGACAAAATGTAATTATTTGATATTCTAATTGGTGTATTTCATAAAAGTGGAATGAATACATACTTGCCAGGGGGTGCTGATCATAGATGCATGCCCCTTTGCTCCAACAGAGTGGGATACAGCCTCTGTTCTCCATGGGTCCAACAAGCTGTCCCGGGGCTAACCACAAGGCCCACAGACTACAGCACCATTCAAAACAGCAGCATAAGCCCAGGATTTGTTCAATGCTGACCAAGCCAGCAAAAAAATTAAAAAGTAGATGCCCAAATAGTCACACTGAGCGATGAAGATCAATTATTGAAAGTTCAAATGTAAAAAAAAAAAAAAAAAAAGGTTGATTCGCAAAATGAAGAAGATAACAAAGTTGCTAGCCCATGTTTCAGAAAGTCACTTGCAATGGGCTGCAAAAAATGTCCAACACATGTCACATATTCCAGGGAAGTATTATGCCAGAGGACCATCCTGGGCAGAGAGCTATAAGACTTATTGAAAGGAAAGATATCTTTGGTTGTGTAGTATATATTCCCGCCAAAAAACAAGTATTTAGCATTTATTATTATACAAGGATTTACAAATACCCACACCGTGCAACACCATGACACAAGTTTAGACTGTGTCAGCACTATGCAAAAACACAAGCAAGTCAGTGCTCAGAGTGTGACACTGACACCCATGACTCTCAGGTTCCACAGCCTACTGAAACACCTATACATCTTCAGGAAGGTTCCAAGCAAGCACAAGTAATCAATTCATGTAAGGTCATTGATAATTCCCCAAAAATGCAGATCTTCAGATTCAACTCTATGAAAGGCGACGCATTAGGTAAATCACACAAGAGCCATGACAACAGAACAGTGCACCTCGGAATCAAGTGCGTCCTTACAAATCCCACACTTTAATACTCCCACTCCCAAAGAGCAGTCAGGTCCGATGAATACGTTTCTGTTGCAAAACTCATGGCGTCGAAAAACAGAAGGTGGGTTGCACGAGAAGAAACACAAGCTCGCTTGCTACAAATCAATAGTAACCTGTTCTGGATTCCAGTCATTTTTCCACCAGAAAAAAAGTATGCCAACAGCTTTTTATGGCAAAGTCCAGGGTCTTTTCCCTCTTGGTCAGACCGTTTGTTCACCAGAAAGTTGCCCTGCGGATGCAGTTAAAGGAATGAATGAAGGAAAGGCAAAGAAAAGTGGATTAGGGTAGAGAGGGATGGGAATGTAGGACAAGAAGGGGTGTGTAAAAGTAGAGCATGGCAATGTAGAAATACAGGGAACGAGAGGGGTAACAGAGAAGCAGATGACAGAAAAAAGAATTCAAAAATAGACGGGTAAGGTCACTCACAAAAATAGAGACGAATGGACGAAAAGTGAGGACTGAAAACAATTCGAGGGATGGCAAGGAATGGCCAGCGATGGAAGGATGACAGCGAGCAGAGAAAGGAGAGAAACAGGTACTCCTTGGAGAGGAGCGCTGCACTGCAATACCTCTATCCCACTTTCCCACAATGCTCTCTGCCTGCAGACGCAAACCAGGTCACGACAAGTATCTGATGTCAGTGGTGGTCGAGAAAGAGTTATCTTTAAGAGAGATGAAAGAGACCGAGGAACAGAAGGAAAAAGAAAGCCAGAGATACAAAGCTAGGAGCGACGAGAGGATGGATGACTACAGAAAAAATATGGAGGACAGTACAAACACTGCAGTAATTCCATCTCCAGAGTCGATGGGTGGCGAGCCTGCCTGCCTGGCTGTCCTTTGCAGACTTCATTTCAAAACATTCATTAAGTCGGTTCCACAGCCACATGTGCAAATCTTCTGTGTGTCTTCAGAATGAGTGCAGAAACGGGAGGGGGGGAGAATGCGTGTTATGAGTGCTATGACATAAATAATGAGGATGGGAAATGATAAGGGAGAAGTTGCATTGGGCTCACGCTCGCTCGCGCACACACGACAACGACTTTCAGAATGTATTGACTA
Source organism: Phycis blennoides (assembly GCA_900302315.1). Classification (NCBI taxonomy): domain Eukaryota; kingdom Metazoa; phylum Chordata; class Actinopteri; order Gadiformes; family Phycidae; genus Phycis; species Phycis blennoides. The sequence goes on from OMKI01046865.1 coordinate 15,033, forward strand.
TGATTTATAGATCATAGTCAATAGATACCAGGGATGCATTAGCAAAAAGGGATGCATTTTACACTGCGGCAGTGGTAGGAACCTGGTCATGTTTTTGTTTCTAATGTAAAAATGTAAGTGCAACTAGGCCAATCAAGGGCAATGTTTTCATCATCACACAAGTGCAGGTTCAGGAGTCACAACTGACAAAGGAGGGTCATAGCTGGTCTTCAACTTGTCATACAGCAGAGATTATAAGTTGGTGTTTTATGTTATATTTCATATTTTACATTTGTCCTATTTTTTGTACAAAATGTCCACATTAAATGTAAAACATCAAAGCGAGCCGCGTGGGTGGGTACTTACCACTCGAGTGCTGTTGATTTCGAAGATGACATTAAAAAAGCTAAACACTTCCTCGCCTCTCTCACACGCTAAACTTGCTTCTGAAGGCCAGAGCCGGTCTCTACTGCCCTCTGTGTGCTCGCACTACACTCCTAGTTGCCCTGCCCGGGCCAGGTGGTATGGAACAATCCAACAATAGTCACAGGAAAGGTTTTACATTATGTTATCACCAGGTCACCCAGTCAGTCACCAGAAAACATAAGTTATGTGGTGATAGTTATGTGGTTGCCTACAGGGGGAAAAAAGTAAAGACTCGTCTCAAGCTAGCTAGCTAAACATAACGTATAACGTGACTGAAATTCACCAAATTGGGGATTTTAAACATGTTGGGATTCCGTGTTGAATTAATCACATATGCTTAAGGTCTTCATTGAAACATCTGAGAAAATATTTGAAAAAGTACTCACCACCAGCATACGATATCCTGGAAAAATCTAGAGACAGAGACAGAGACAGAGACAGAGACAGAGAGAGAGAGAGAGAGAGAGAACATTTGATGAAAATGACAGAAAAGCCACACATTCAGTCTCAAAAGTCTTGACAGGACTGAATTAATTTGGAAGTTGGCCGCCCGCCTGAACCCTAAGCTATTAAAGAGCAATGAACAAGCACCATGTACCATATTACTTAAGATGGTTCTTAAGGCTGGTCTTCTGTTCTCTGACACTTTGTAATTCAGTATGAGAAATAACAGAATCATTTGAATAATTTGCTAAACCATGGCCATCACTGTCACTCTAGGGTTTGGCCATAAATCAAGCTGTCAATCACTTTGCATGTGTAAAGTTTACACAGACTGTTGTGCATCTGTTGGCAGCAAAAGGGGCAACAAGAAACGCTGTTATGAAGAACACTTACAGACATTCAATGTTTTGTTGACATGGAAACATAGACTACTATTCAATGAAGGTGTGTGTGTGTGTGTGTGTGTGTGTGTGTGTGTGTGTGTGTGTGTGTGTGTGTGTGTGTGTGGAGAGGTGATATCCAAAGTTAATAATAAAGTAAGTTTAAGGTAACAAGTCCTTGTATATAAAAGGATATGTATTATTATCTATTTTCTAATAGAATTCCAACTATGCTAAATTGTGATAAAATGTCAAATCAAGCAAGTTAATGCATTTAACAAAAAATTATGAGATATGTGTGAATATGAGATAGGAAAACAGACTTAGATGTCTCTTCAGCTCTCTCTGGTACATCTCTTCTCTGGTTAAAACACTGCTTTTAGGTTATTTCTCTAGTGCTCACCATCCCTTGCTCTTTCTCTCTCAACTACGCCTACACTCTGAGGCGTGTCTTTCTCCGTCCTACTCACAGTGGAAAACTATTGCCTGTGGCTGGGTCCTACAGGAGCACGCCATCAGTGGCATTATGCTAATAGTGTTGCACAACGCCACGCCGAAAGGCAAACAGGCAAAGCAACCAGCAGTTCTTCTGATCTGATCTGATCTGATCTACAACACAGCAAGGACGTGCACACACACAAAGAATCAGGTGAGATGAGTGCTACTGGTATGAAGCAACATGCGTGTCAAATGGAGACATGTGGTTCTAAAATATCAATCATTCTTTCTTTCAAACAACAACGTGTAAAGGTAATCTACACCTGGTAGCCTGCTAACATACAGGGAACACAACTAGCACAACCAGCATTCCTATGTCAGTTGAAATGATCATGGCGGCAATTGTTAGCATGCTGTTGTAGCCATTTAATGTTCATTGAACAGACTCTCTAGCGGGTTCAAATACAAATATAATATTGAAATAAGCGCCAGGTCAATTTAGATGCGGCTTAAGGTATGTCTGTTCCTCATGAGTAGAACTGATCCGATACAAGAATGCATGTCCTGGGGCACAGGGTGAGTGAACGGTTGTGTCACTAGTCTGGTAGCTGACACTGTACAATTAAACAACTGCAGCTGCACAGAAAACAACGCCATGCTTTCCAATAACCTGGTACACAAAATACACTAATCCCTCACTTGACCTCGAACTAAGGTCAAAGTGTAATACCATGGTTAAGATGTAACACTACGAGTATTGATAAAGAAAAAGCAAGTAAATGCAGACCTATTCTGGCACCTAAGCTATATTAGAGTAAGGGTTGCACACCACCAGTGACGAACATTGTAACCAGGTGTTGTAGCATTGCGTGGCCACAATATACATAGGAAGCGTCACATTTTGGGTGTTATTAGAAAATCAATGTTGAGTGCCGATATTGTTTAGTAAAACTTCCAGTATTAAAAGTTAAAGCTAGCCATTGTCGATGAGTATAAAGCAGCACCTTTAATGAAAACAATGATTTCTGCTTCTTTTGTATGCATCTTCGTTGGCATAATGAGCTCATCGCAAATGATGACAAAAATTGTGACGAAGAAATAAGATACAGCCTTTTGGCTGTCCTGCATTCTGTACACACCCTCGGCACAAAGTATTGACTACATTTTAAAGTTAACCCTAATCATTAAGTTTTGGTTCTAGGTGTCTTGTACACATTCTGCACATCCCAGTGATGTGGACTGTGGACTCAGGACGCACAGAGCTTGTATAAAGCGCTATAAGCCTCACAACACAAACACCCTGGGTTTGAGTCTTTCTGTACACATTCTCCTGTGCACATGGGTTTCCCCAGGGTGCTTGGCTGTCCTTGCCCCTGCTAGTTATGAAGCCCTGATCAGGGTTATTATACCAATCCCTGTGTGTATGTTGGGAGCCAAGATCCATGGACTGATCAATAGCAGCATGGAGAGCATGACACATGGCTATGACTTGCCACAATCGTCATTCTGTCACATCATTGTACATGGGTTTTGATGGAAGGTGTTTATTTGTTATTACTAAATGCACATATCGGATGTGAATTCATCAAACGTATGTCCAACCCTTCCCCAATATCTTATTTTTGTCCAGGCTGTTCTGAGAAGGTTATCTAGGGAAGCTCCTGGGAGCATTACTTAGGGTTTGGCAAGCCAAAACAAGGTAAATTAATTTGAAATAACAGAGAATGCTGTTGGTCAAAGCAATCTTAGAGTAGTAGTGATACTAGTAGTACTATTGTTACAACAACAACAATAATAATAATAATAATAATAAAGTACAATTAGGATTATGATAATAAATAAAATGTTTTTTTTTTTAAATAAGTCATTTAAGACATGAATAATGGCAACACACATTCAAAAAGGCAGTTTCATAAAAATTCAACATGACATTTATAGTTCTACTTTTGTGTACAGGTAACACCAGTCAGAGTAGTAGTACCGTGTCACGTTTCTAATTTAAAAAAATGAAAAGAAAAAGGAACCAACACAACACAATATCTAAGAGCTCAACCTCTGTTGTTTGTGGTCTACCTATATGTGGAGTTTCCACATGCAAGTGCACGCAGTGGTGAGCAGAGCAAATTCCTTTCCAGCCCCTCAGCCCATACCTGACACGCTGTTTCTATCTCTTCAACCAACAACACCCCAGTCTATGTAACCCTGCCACACTGTTTCGACTCTCTGTAACAACACCTGCACCGAGACAAAAAGCTAATGACAAGAGCACAAAAGCTAGCAAGGCATGGCGTACCTCCACTGGTGCAACCCAGGAAATCCCAGAACTGCATGAGGACGGCTTATTCAGAGCACCGAGCCTCTGACTGGGTGTGCGCCTGGATATGTTCTCCCTCACCTGTCCTTCCACTTCCTGGTTCCTCGCTGTCATATAGCTGGAGCATACCAAGGAAACACCCTCCCACTCTCTGGCTGACACACCTGTTGGCCAGGCACCATTGAAGAAAAGCTAACTATCCTTCTGCTTCCTCTGCCTTTGGGAGAGGAAGCAGCAGAAACATCTGTCTGCGTGAACCCCTCCAGTCTATATATGTGCATATTGATGGAGGAAATATCTCCCAAAACAATTATTATTTTGGGGGCTAATTGTCAGACACAGATGTAATTACTGAGCAGTGTGAACAGCACACATCATGCAGAATTGTTCTGTACTTTTCAAATCGGACTGGGGCACTTTCATACATGATTCTAGGTCTGACGTAACCTATCTTTGTCCATGCAACCGCAATATGAAAGGATTAGACTGAAGAAAAGCTGAAGCTAAGCATTAATGTTCTTATATTATGTGCAGCTATGTAGTAAGCCTTATACGCAGAATAAAATGTCACTGACCTGGTAAGGACAATATAATAATGATGCTCCTGCAACAGACTGCGAAAATGTTTGTTTGTTTATTTTAAGTGTAAGCATATGTTGCAAAGTGTAACCATTACAACTTATTTTAATACATCTGATTTCATATGATTCATAATATGAATAAACATTAACAGCATGCTTGCTTAGCCTATGACTACTCTGATACCCGATTACCATCAAGACTGTACTGTAGACGTTGAATTTGCCACAGAGATCAAATGACAGTATGAACAAGATGAACAGTATAGCCTATATTTCCTCGAAAGTACTATGCCTATGCATGGTATTCATTCAAAATGAATGACAGATGCCCAGCCCCATATTGACGCCCACATGTACATGATAATGATTTACTCAGAAATTGTTTGATTGCACAACACAACCAACAGAAAAGAGGGGGGATACGTGATTTTGATGATGGCATCCACACAACATTCACAATGTGAAATTTCCTTCACATTGTGAAGGAAAAAGCACGTCAACAGGGGCGTCTCTGAGCGTTGGGTTGTGGACAACAACACATGCGAAAGACTTCTCAGGTATAGCCTGGTATTCATCTTGTAATGTATATGATGCACAACTACTTCACTACAGTAAAGGAACCTTATGATAGAGTAGTCTCTGCGCCCAATCAAGGCCTCGTTTAATTGCAATGACAATAATTCAGCAACATTGCGAAATGTAGTTAAGCAGGGGGGCGAGGGTTGTGGCGTGCCTTTAATCGCCTTGGTTGGAATTATTGACTTATAACGCTTAATATTTTGTCCGACATAATTAAAATAAATACCCCACACAGATGTTGTGCTAAATGCTTGCACGCTTACACTTAATTATTTGGTAGAAGGGAGCTTGTCTCTTGCATGGACCTTTGCACCCAAACGCTGGAGGGTGGTTTCGACCGATGCACCACTGTCTGTGTGGAATACAAATGACTCCAGGTTATCAAATGACTCATATTTATGATATGGTCTTGCTGCAGCGTGATTTCCAGCAATCCCCGTCTGAAAACGCACCCTTGTTTGCAACGGTGTTTACCCTCTTTACCCCCATGTTACCCCAAATGCTAAGCTAGCTCAGCTAACGGTGGGCTTTTTTTCCACTCATTCTACCCCAAAGTGGGATCAGTTCACACTCACCCTTTAGCCCCGGACACCAGCCGCGCCTACCCCGAGAAGCCGACTCCCTGCTTTAATCCAGTGTGTTTTAATAATCCCGTCAACCTCAGAAATCACGTCGTCGCTCTAACTGTCCGTTCTGGGGTTCCCTCACTCTATTTTTTTCTTCGCAGGAGCACAGTGCTGTCCCCGGCTGTGTGCTGCCTGTGACGCTAGCGGTAACGTAGTCAAGGCTCCTGCTGGATCCCGAGGTTTTCCAACATGGCTGAAGGTAGTCGCTCGGCCAGCCAGGCGCGCGTCCAGCCAGAGGTAGCAGGAGTGTCCGTAATAACAGTTTGCTACGTGTCTGAATACAAACCAACTGTAAGTAAAAGGGAAAAGAAAGTAAACATTTAAAAGGAATGACAGCAGGAAATAAAGAAAATACTGAGCGATCACGTCACACCAATGTCTATAAAGACAGAGTAAAGGACTGCATTGCTAATAATATTAGCATTATTATGACCAACTAAATAGGTAGCCACCAAACGCTACACTGACATTCATTGTTTTAGGGTAAATTTAATTTTTGTTTCGATAGGCTTATAGGTCATGTGCTTATTGGCACATAACAAGCATTGTCTACATACATAAACTTAAATCTCTTAAAGCTGTTCTGACAGAAATTGTTGACCCAATACAAACAAATAAGTCATTGTTTGTATTTACATATGCTTAGTCACCCACATTGACAGGGTGTCATCTTCGAAACTTCCGTTTGTTTGCCTAGCATCATCAGTTGCCTTGTAGGTCATGACTGGAATAAAGACTGACCCACTAAACTATGGAATCAAATGCAGAGACAGCACCATCTCAGGTGAAACATGGGATACTGCAATCTAGTGACCGACACCGATCCCACTAAAATACACAGCGAGGACTTTCATGCATCACCCACACACACACACACATACATTTCACATACTTACTCACAAACATAACCACACACACACACACACACACACACACACACACACACACACACACACACACACACACACACACACACACACCTGTGCACATGCATAGGGGCCATTGTATCAGTGTTCAAACTGACCATTAACTATTGGGCAAGTCAATATTTTACTCATACAACAGGGTCACAACTACTGTTTAAAAAGATGATCAATGTTTCAAAATAAAATATTGAAACTGACACTATGACACATATTAGGTGTATGGACAACAGTAACACACACAAAATGATATAGAGATAATGTGCACAGTGCAGGCTGTTGATTACATTGAATAGCTTATTTAATGACATACATTACATATTTTTGATATGTTGTTTGTCACATAACACATGTAGGCTAATCTTAAATCATCAGTAGGCCTACTGACATTTGACATTCATAAATAGTCCCCATTCAACCAACTGTACAGCTTTTAGTGCAGACTTAAGTAGGCTACAGCTAAATCCTAAACCAATGGGTGAAAAGAAAAGAACATCTCAATGTCAGCAGCAACAAGCGACAGGGGTGACCAGGTAAACAACTGGGTTAGCAGAACAGTGGTTGAAATTTCGCGATGGAGGTAGAGACCCCGTCTATGGAGGTGGGTGTTGAGCGTTTGGACCTGGGCGTGCTCGACCGTCCGGGCTGGTACCTGACAGCCTGGTACCTGACAGCCTGGTACCTGACCGCCTGGTACCTGACAGCCTAGTACCTGACAGCCTGGTACAGCCGATACCTGACAGCCTGGTACCTGACAGCCTGGTACAGCCTGGTACAGCCTGGTACCTGACAGCCTGGTACCTGACAGCCTGGTACCTGACAGCCTGGTACCTGACCGCCTGGTACAGCCTGGTACCTGACAGCCTGGTACCTGACCGCTTGGTACAGCCTGGTACCTGACGGCCTGGTGCCTGACAGCCTGGTCAGGTGCTGACCCTGTGGACAGGGGAGGCTGACCGGCGGCGAGCTACAGAAGTATATTCATATATTCATGTTGAGAGTGTGCATTTCCTCCTCCGCCAACAAATAGAAAGGGCGGTGTTTAGATGTTGTGTTTTTAATGGCAACGTAACCTTTGGTCATACACATTTTTGTTCGCCCTCCTGCCTGCTTACATGATAATAATTTCATCGTTTGCAACGTGCCAATACAGGTATTTTAAAAGATAGGTTTAGTATTCCCTCTAGTGGTTAATAAAGGCAAACACATTTTGTATTACGCTATTTTACCGATTCCATTCTCCAAACTACAGTTCATGCCCACTAAACTTCACCCCTTTTCCAATTCGTGCGCTAGCACATCAACAACATGTTGATCTGTATTATAGTATTTTGTACTGAGATAGTCAGTAGGGTACATTGAGCAGGGTGATTCTGGTGCGGTCCAGCTTGGCGTTACCGTCGACCACTACCTCCAGTGAGGGAGAATCATCTCCAGCAATCAACAGAGACGAACATCTACCAAAAAGCAACAGCAGTAAAGGCACGTCACTGTTTTACGGCACCAGCTAAACACACATATCCAAAAGAAAAGGCAGAATGACTTTTGAGTCAGCAAATTAAATGTATTTTATCTGCACATTTTTTTTTACCAGTGCGGCCACATGTTGGGTGTCCAATGCAGAACAAATGACTAAACAGACAGAAATTGGTCGGAGATCCTGGAGCCATCACTTGAGGGTCGTGCTGCTCCGGGTACCTCTGCAGCTCCAGAGCGGCTCAGCTGCTGGAGCTGCGCAGGAACTGAGCGACGGTCGACTCGCTCATGTAAAGGTGCATCTCCATGAATTATAATATCATCGAAAAGTTAATTTATTAACTTAATTAAACGAATAAAAAATGTAATGTATTCTTTCTTTTGTTTTTAGCGCATATTTTAAATACATGAAATTTAGATAATATCCATACGATAATATATACTGTGATGACCTGTGGGTTGTGTTATTGTTATTGTTGTTTCCCTAAGCCGTGGGCTGTGTTTGTGTTGGACTGTGGGGAGGTTCACGAGAGTTGGGAACGCGAACGGGAGTTGGAATTAAGGGAGAGTTGGCCAGGTTGTTGTAACTGAGTTACTGAAGTTGATGCTGCTCTGGCTAAATGTAATAAAGCACGCTAAACCTGGATCAGTGTGATTAGTCTCCGCCTCCGATATAACCGGGATATTACAATACATACGCACCCACGCGCACTGTCCAACTGTTGGTGTCTGCCTCATTGTGCACAGCTAGAAACTCTGCCAAACTATGCAACTCAAATGCAAAGAAAAATGTGTGTTTATTCACTAAAAAGCTTTGGAAAAAGTATTGATCGTTGAAGTTCATGTATTTTGTATGTCAGTATGTTGTCAGTATATTGTTTGTTTGTTTGTCTGATTGTTCGTTTGCACCGTAGGCCTGAGAGGACTGAAATTTCATCTGTGCTATATGTCTGGTATGTAGCATATTTGACAATAAAGTGTACTTGACTTGACTACTTGACGACCAGACCAGTATGTAGGAGATGTACGTGTGTATTTATTTTAGGCAGATGAAGAGGGCTCAAGTTTCTGAAAATGATACCTCAGCGTTAATGATTACTGTGCAGTGATGCATGCAGTATAGTACATGTCATATTTTGTGTCACTGCACAGAGATCTGCATTATTTCAGTTATAAGATGTATTTTAATTACTTTTGGGTATTTGGTCATTTGTATTTTAAAAGAGTGAAAATACCTAGGGTATGGACCAGATAGTAGATGCATAATTAACAGCTACTTCAAACCATTTTAACCATGTGCTTTGAACCAGTGAAGACACAGTATAAACACCAAAATGTATAGTGTGCAAACACGTGTAACGCCAATAAAGTAGTCGGCCAGAGTATAATAGCCCAGATAGCTTTTACACAGTACAGATCAAAGTACAGTCATATGATAATGCAGCCAGCATCATAGGTTCTGAACTTAAGGACTTGTAAACATGCCATTCTAAAGAAGATTCTTGCAACTAGTCAATGCAGGCAGCACTAACAGCTATGTAGCCAATAAAACACACATTACAGTCTGTTTATGTAGACAGAGAATACTGAGCTGAAGAGTAACTTGTGCAAGAAAGATGTCACAGCTGTTTATCCTACCTTGTTTTAGCCAGTTACTGGTAGCTGTATACTCGGGTTCACCATTAGCACCAACCAATTTTTCCTTTGTAGGACCATCCAGCTCAAAGCCACCATCGGTGTCCGACATTAGACACAGCTCTGGGGAGGCAATATCACAGCAGTCTCTTTTCAATGACAACATAGAAATTTGGTGTAATAGGCTTCAGTGAACTGTGATTAACTTTGTGGACCTTTGCAGAGAACTATACAACCTGTGTATGAGGATATAATGAACAAAGTTGCTCACCATAATGTCCATTGGGTTTCACTTCTAGTTCAGTGAGCCCATAAGCGATGGTTGTGTGTGGAGGTAACTCCATGGTGACTTTGCTGTCTTTGGATAAGTTTCCATTCTCTTTGAAGGATACCTAGACATTAATGAACATTACCATTAGCAACATTTATTTTGTCAAATGTATTGATAATAAGGTTGTAAATAGGGTTGTAAATAATACATGTAATCCTAATAATTATTTGTTTGATGATATTATTTTGCTACAGTTCAATTATCGATACAGAATACATGAAATCAATATTTGTTTTAAACTAAACTCAGCACTTGAATGTTCTTTCAAAGTGCCATATTGACTTTTGCAAATCGAAATCACTCTAGCATTTGCCTCCTCCATATATCCCCCATACCTTAAGAGACTTGGACCCACACAGCTTCAGTAGTCCTCCTAGAGTCTGTTGGACCTCCTCTATGACTGAGGAGGGCTGAGTCGTCACAATCCTCTCCTTCACCACCCCAAACACCTCCCTGCGTTTCTCTTTAGTCTGCTGGATCAGACTGTGAGACATGTCCAGGAGCCTAACCAGAAGACCACACCACATCAACAGAATAGATTGAACATAATTGTTTTTGTTTTGCCAAAACGTATGAGCTATTCCATAATAACCTCCCTATTATATGAGTCAGCTATGAGACATCTTACCTGCCTTTTGAATCTCTAAGTAGCTTCTGCAAATCTAGTTCTTCTTTCTTTAAACTGCCAAATGACGACTGGAGCTTTGATGAGTCTTTCCCCTCCACGTTCAGATTAGCACATTCAGGATGGAAGCTGGCCCCTATAATCCCCTGTATGTTGTCACTGAACCTTCCATTATACTTGATGAAGTCTGTCTCTGTGACAACTGTTGACAGTGTGCAGAAAAAACATGCAGTGAGTATGCAAAATAACAGAAAATGTAAACTTCAAATGAAATCATTGTGGAACAATGTTTTACCTGGCTGTATCGGCGTGTGACCCCTTATGACGTCATTAAGGTTAAAATCAGTGGCAAGATATTTGGGTTTCTGCCAGCACCAGTGACGTTTGCGCTTGATAACCAATGACAAAATTTTAATTGAGTCATTTAAACTGGACACTGGAATAAGGACGCCATCCTTATCTACTTCCTCGACAAAGTTTTTTGTAGCTGCGGCAAACATCTTTGATGGAGGTAGGTGAGGAAAGCCTGAAAATGCAAGAATATATTTTATTTGAATGCAGCAAATTCATTTGTTAATGTTGATTTTTGTTATACACAAGCTACTAGAGCAGCATAAACGGTTCTCGACTGGTCTAGCACTTTGATTTAACATTTAGCATGGATTGACTTGAGTGTATAATTTGTAGATCAATAATATGAATATATAATAAATCCTATATATTAATACGTAATAATGTATATATATGCATAAACAAAAATCCAATTAAATGTAATACATGTCTATTTGCCGATCTAACAAAAATGACTACAACCTTCCACCATCCTAAAGATCAGAAGGGTTTCGGCCGGATTATGACAGTATATCATGGTCTACTTAACACTGTGGCGTTGGCCAATATGAGCATTTTCTGTTCATGTCTTAAACCAGCCCATCAACACAATTGCACTCATTGACTGGATTTAGGATATGGCTAAATATCTGGGAGAGCTATGCACATCAGTTGCAGTCAGGGACATTTTTCACGAATCGAAATAAGATAGTCACGCAGTGGAATCCAAAACACTTGCGAAAATACCGGTAGGCTACTTTACCACAGTCAAAAACGATATCAATTATTCACAAACAACACATTGTACTTAAAATACAATTCTGACTTAGACAGTAACGTGGTCCTACTTCACTCAATGCGATCTTTCGGAGGACACTGACGCTTGTTGTTGTTGTAGTTGAGTTTCAGACTCAGATTCTTCAGATTCTTTGCACACACTCAACACGACAGATGAACGTTGAACGCTGTGCTGCATCAGCCCCGCCCATAACTGAACAAAGAAACGGAAAGCGGTGGTTTGGCTCCGCCCTACTAGGAAATTCTACCAGTAACACAATAAGGGCATATGAAAGTTATGAAAATGTATTGGATTCAGAACGATGAGGAAGACATCTGTTATTTTGTATGTAGAAATAATTAATCCAATTGGTTTATAAATGTTTTGTTTTTTCTTAAATTATTGTCTCTAAAAAAATATGATACCATTGTAATAACAATAAGAACAATAATAACCATAATAATAATAATAATAATAATAATAATAATAATAATAATAATAATAATTGCAGTATTGCAATTATTATGGTGTTGGTAAATAAGAAAAGTTAGTAAAAGTGTATGAAATGGTATCACAAGAGATTATCACCTTTTTTATTGGTTGTGTGCAATAAGACAAGCCTGCACAAAACAGATAACACAAAACGTTTTATTGGAACTTGTTGAGACTTCTTGGTTCCCAGATATTGATAGAATGGTGTACTATTTACTCAACTGTAGTTCTGTTCTTTCACAGACTGAGCAAAATAAAACATATACTTGTAGTCATACAATTAAACAGGAAACCCACTTAAATTCAATTAACGCATAAACAAATTCAACATTCATGAATAGATTTAAAGTTTGTCAACTTAATAAATTAATAAAAATGCAGCAACATGTAAATAATGATATAAATAAACCAACCTTCCTCCTTAGCCAAAGTCACTAGCAGCGGACAGTGCAAGCGAGTGGCTTTGGCTAAGGAGGAAGGTTGGTAGTTGGGGTCCCCGGTAGGGACAACGGTAAGCTACAGTGATGGCAGGCGCTAAATGGTGAGGTTTAGAGGGAATTGTGCGGTGGTGGAAAGAGGGGTGTGTTTCCAGGACGCTGGAATACACAGTTAAGCCTTCTTGAGGTGTCGTGGGCCTAACTTAACGAAACACCGGTGAAGGAAGGTGCCCTCTTGATAACCCCAATGATGTGCTGCATACCGTTGTTGGCTAGGCTAGGTAATGGGTGAATGGTGCCACCTGAGGAATGACTCTGTAGATTTATGATGGCGTAGCCTGATGTCTGCTATGGTGTTGTTGTACCTAATGGTGGTTATGTCTCTCATGTGTTGTATGCTTGGTTCTATCTGAGCTGGCCTTCTGCGTGTGTTTACCTTGGATGATGGCACAAGGGATAGTAACATCTTGTCCTGTGTATTAATGAATGCATACACATGTTCATCTATTAAGGCACCACACTGGTGACTGTAGTATTTTAGTAGTATAACAAGGCTACTTGGTCTCAGAGGTAGAGAATATCAATGTTAAGACCAAAGGGATAGCGACCAGCTGCAACATCCATTAGGCTAGCGTGGAGCAGTATAAAATACAAACATCTTGCTTGTGTCCATTGTTAAACTGTTACAGAACAGCCAGAAAACAGCCAACTTTGCATACATGTAATGTACATTCCTTTGAGTATGGTTGCATAAATACTTTTCTGAGGTAACTTGGAGAATAATTTATTATTAAGGCAATATCATTAACGATGATAAAACAAAATTGAGTATGGTCCAATAGAGGGCTAAGAGAGAGTATGGAAAAAAGGGGAATCCAGAACATGTCTGGTAACAGTAGAAAGAAGCGGTCCAAACACACAGCATCACCATAGAAGAGGGAACTCCATGTGGCCAAAGCCAGGCTCCTTCCTCAGCTCCCAGTATGCATTGTTGCTAACCCAGGTATCATCTAATGACTTCCTGTAGAGACCAAAATCCAACATAGAAAATTACAAACAGCACACAAACATCACTTTGTCCCCATTTTGATAATATAAACAGTTCTTAGTATTTATATTAGCTCTATAACATCATAGTGATGCCTAACCTTGATGTGGATCAGAATGATATAGTTCAGAGCACCATATTAGAGAAGAGAGGAGCTTTCAGTCTTTATTGATCATTCTCAGTATTTTTCAGATATGGGAACAAAATGTGTTCTCTGCATTTGACCCATTCTATGGTACATAGGAGCAGTGGGCTGCTATGTTCATTTGACCCATCCTATGGTACATAGGAGCAGTGGACTGCTATGTTCAGCGCCCGGGGAGCAAGTTGGGGTACAGTGTCTTGCTCAAGGACACTTCGACATGCGGACAGTTGGAGGAGGGGGATCGAGGGGATCGAACCGGCGACCCTACGGTTGGTGGACGACCCACTCTGTCCACTGAGCTACTGCCGCCCGACATTAATGAGCTGTCAGGTTAAAATGCACTACGACAGCGGTCTTATTTATTGACAATATGGGCGCCGCCAGCCCATAATTTGTAACCCATTGACGGTGTCGGTGTCAGTAACTAACCACAAGCTTGATTTAGTAAAATATGGTATGGTATTCACTTCAACTTGGTATTGTAATTCAACCTGTGGCAATGTACCCTGTTTCTTTCCATGTAGATATTTCTTCCCTGATTATTCCATGTCTCTGTACTGTATGTATGGCTGTATAGACAGTGTACTCTCAGTGTACTGTATGCATGCACAGCTGTATAGACTGTGTACTGTCAGTGAATGTTACTGTACGGCTGTGTAGACTGTGTACTGTCAGTGAGTGTTACTGTATGGCTGTGTAGACTGTGTACTGTCAGTGAGTGTTACTGTATGGCTGTGTAGACTGTGTACTGTCAGTGAGTGTTACTGTATGGCTGTGTAGACTGTGTACTGTCAGTGAGTGTTACTGTATGGCTGTGTAGACTGTGTACTGTCAGTGAGTGTTACTGTATGGCTGTGTAGACTGTGTACTGTCAGTGAGTGTTACTGTATGGCTGTATAGACTGTGTACTGTCAGTGCAAATCACTCTATTAACGTCACTGGCTGTGCTTAAATCCATGATGGCTGTGTAAGAGTTAATTTGATTAAAAAACACGACTTCAATGCTGACTACCTAAGTGGTTAGGGTGTTAAACCAGAGTAAAGACACATACTGAAACTACACTGCTTATTTCGTCTCAGTTGTACTTCAAAACATGGATGTATCAAAGAATGCACACCCACTTCCAGTCGCAACGCTATTTTACAATTGGATTAAAAAGTGAAACTCTGAATCATCTAAATCGTCTACATTCTTTGTATATGTTAGTGAAATGATGGGAGCAGGAGCATAGGCTCATATTCTAGGCTGAATGAGGCGCAGCCAAGAGAAGGTTAAGCTTCTAGTGTGTGTAGATTGCCCCACTCGCCCCATGTTTGCACTACCACCATTGCACGTACTCTCCCATAGCACCTTACCACGGTCACATTCCACAGGGTCAGTCCCTATCAGGCCTGGTAATCACTTCACATTCTTTTTACTTTTACATTTCTGTGAGTGATCTGTTTTTTCTGTGGGTGAAACGTGTGTATGTATAAGCTACTGGATGTCTAAAATTTCCCTTGGGATGAATAAAGTATCCATCTATCCATCTGTCATCTATCTATCTATCACTCCTGCCTACATCTCTTTGCCCAAAATGCTTTTTTTGTATGTCCATCCGTGAGAGGACCTGCTCCTTATGTAAATAATAATTAAAATAATAATTAAAATAAATTCTAAACTCAGAAAATCATTAAGATTGTTATTTTCATGGGATTATACACAAATGAATACATACTTTTGAATATTATATTACATTTCAGATACTGCTGTGAGTTTTGGCTGTGATGACACCATTTGCATTATCCACTCCAGCAGGTGAGCCTGCTGGATAATCACCTGAAGAATTTGGATTGGTGAGTTAGATTGCTGTCCTCCAGTTGTTTCCGTCTCTCTCTCTGCAGCTGTTCGATCCTCTGTTTCTGCTCCTCAGCCTCCTCCAGTTGTCCCTCCTCTAGTAGTCTGCCATTGAGACAGACGCCAGACAGACCTCAACATGAATGTGTACACTCAAAGAAGCAGAGTGAAATATTTACTATTTAGTCATTCAGCAGACCCTTTGCTGCCCTACAGTATGAAGGTCATTGATGAACAGGTATGGTTAGGCACCTTGCTCAAGGATATCTACTGCTACTCATTGGAGTTTGAACCAGGAATCATTTGGCTTGGGGTTAAACACCACCGAACCACCAAACCATCTGGCACCAGGTGTTCTCAATGTGGCAGGCAAGGCATGCCCAGGAGATCTTTATCCCATCACATGACTCATTCTCACCATTGAGGTCATGTCGGTATGCCAAAGTGAAGTTAGCATAGTTTAACTTCCCTTCAGGTGTGATTAGCTTTCATAATAATGTCTTTATTCTACCGTCAGACTTGCCATCTATTAGTTCCTGCCTTTTTGTATCTAGTCGTACTAAAGCATTTTTCAAGCAAAACACTTGACTGGGATTTGTACAACATCTTAACATATCTTTGTTCACACTGATGGCATTGTCCATTTGGTGCATTTCAACTTTTGTTATCATGTCTGTCACATTCTGACAAAAAATACTTGCTAGCACTCACCTTTGGTCAATGCGGAATCGAGTGTCGGTAGGTGGTAGCAGTAAACCATGTGATGGCTTCAGCTCATTCAACTCCATAGCAAACTTAGTGAAGCCATAGTACTTCTCATGGTCGGCTGGCATTGGATCTGCATAAAAGAAGAACAACAAGGTGCATTGTGTTCAATGCTTTCATGCAAAAGTGTAAAGTAAACATTTGACTGACGTATTCTTTTTTATAAAACACACACAAAGCATAAAATAAAGGATTTTAAAAGGGATTTCAGTCATACTCGCTCTCCAAATGCAGGTGGCTGAGGGTGGGTCTCCACAGTAAACCCCTTCGTGCCATTTCCCAAACAGTCTGTGGATGACTTTCCCCTGGTTATCTGTGATGGTTCCCTCCACCTCATTTACACTTGAGTTCCAGTATTTGGCCTGTTGAAAAGGTTTGGTAATATATGTGAGTGAGTCTGTGTAATAGCCAACAAATTGTCGAGTTTAAATAACCTTTAACAACCAGCAGATGGTGCTATTGAGTAAGTCAGTTTTTAGTTTGCTGGGGTTGGTGTTGGGGTAGCTGATTAGCGAGCTCTGACGTGTGTTGACCTGCTATCCTGCACGGCATCAGGAATCCCTTCAACACGTTACACATAGAAGCCAATTAACCTTCTCAGCAGAGAGGGGCCAACTTAGCTCCCCAACATCAAACGCTGGCTTCAGAAATGACTTCCCTCTCCAGCTACAAGGGAGAGGAGTGTGTATGTGGTGCACCGCCCAAAATAGCCTGATTCGTGACTGACTCCCCGCTGCTACAAGGGCTGAACCGGGAGGAAGGTTAACCTGAGTGTAACAGGCTTCATCTTAGATGTCAAAGCATCATTCAAAATAATGCAAGCCCATTATTGAGATATATAAAATATATAAAAGGCAGTGTCATCTTAGGGGTGTACAACATTACTAACATGTATTCAATTAGTCACACAGTTATATGATATGTTTTGTAACATTCGGAGAAGAAGAACCTCATCAAACATATCTGTAAACTTAATTTCCTGATGTATTACAACATAGATGCATTTAATGTAATTTGATGTAATGGAATGACAAAATAAATAATGTCAACATGGCATATACTGTTGAAAGTAACAAAATGAATATGATCTGAAGAGATACATTATGAGATAAGAGGTGTTGCATGTGTCACCTTAACAAAAGTGACCTTGCACTGGCAAATCTCACTGCTGGAGTTTGTGATGGCGATCTCTCCATAGTGCTCTATCCAGCGCTGTCCAGTCAGGATGTTGTGGATGCACGATGTCACCTTGTTCCACTCATAGCAGTCTCCCGTTCTATAGGGGACACCAATCAAAGACATCTCCCCACAGTTGAATTAAAGTGAATAATATAACAAAATAACAAGACAGTGGGGGAGACATTCCGTTACAGGGGTCTCACCCAGGCAGAGTAACGTGTGTGGTCCCAACAGGAACGATCTCCATCGACTTCCCCCAGAACTTGTTTCTCCACCTCATGTCTAAACAATCAAACACAGGGAATCCATTACAATAGAACCTGCCACATAACAGGACTACAATGATACATTGCGCCTTGGCCCCTACATGAGATGACATTCAGATTCCTACCTTGACAAAAGGTGAAGTTTTTAGACTCTGCATGACAGGCTGAGATTGGTGGGTGGTGGCTGACCTGAGGAGGTAAACGGACAAAAAACTAATTAAAGTCAATTCACACTAGTGCGTCACACACATCTTCTGCAGATAAACTCATTACAAATATGTTTATTTGTAGCTTAAGGTCTATTTTGTAAATCTGTTTATTTTGGTACAAACTCTGCCAAGCCAGTTTCACCCAATATACAGTATTAGGATGACGGTGAAAGTGATATATAACGTGAAGAAAAACCTAAGGCACAATACAAATATGGACAAAATATTGTTTTGTATTTAATAATAATGTTGTGTATCATTATATTTATGCAAAAATTATTTATACAAAATCATTTTTGCATAAATATCTGCATATCCCGAGATTCACAGTGGTGTGAATGGCCCTACTTTTTACTATGAAGTCATTCAGCAGATGTTTTTATCCAAAGCGACTGAGAGTAAATGGCAGCGTTTAGGCTTCTGGCTCAAGGATGCCTCAGATTGTGGCCATTGGATTTTAAAGTATCCTTGGTTGGAACGATCACGCTCACCTGTTCTGCAACAAAGCGAAAGCCCATATCTGGTCGATCACATTCGTAGGTCTCGCCCAGGACAGGGTTAAAGGGCTTTCCCCCAGCTCTGTAGTAGCTAGAAGCATATCCGGACACAGCGAATGTAGCTATGTATACCTACACACAAAACATATCTTTTCACTCCACTGTTCCTGCACCCAGTTTTCATTTAAACATTTCAAGATTCCATGGTAGATCCAAGTAGAGATGCATAAGTTGATGTTCACGTAGAGAACAGGAGATCCTAATTTATCTGATGACTTTTGAGGCTGGATGAATGTAAGATGGAAGGTTAATACGATGGATGGTTGAACTTGTATGTAAGGCACAAATAATTGCATTTTCTGTTTAGGTTTGGCTGGGCTCTATTTATTAGCTGAGAGCATTCATTGATTTAAATCAGATACTTGTGTGTTGGCTATGACGTGTCAGAAGGTGCCCCTAGACAAGCTGCTTCTGATGTGTGTTTCGAACACACAGCAGGTTATAAGCAGATGGCCACACAAACTATATATCACAGGCCACACAAACTATATATCACAATCCCTGGGTTATTCCCGTCTCACAGCCATGTGACACTGATGTGTCCCTGTTCATTCAGCCTGCCTGACGAGGCCCCACTGCTTCACTGTGAGACCAGAGACAGTACTGACCAACGAGGAGGAGTCAGAGCCTCACCATGCGCTCAAAGGGGTCCTCTGTGTTGGCAGCTGTGTTCAGCAGCTGGCTGTACTCCAGCTCCTCACACAGCCTCTGCAGGGTGTTGAGGGGCTCGTTGAGCTGGACAGGCATGCTGACCTTGGACAGGTCTTTACCGATGTTGTTCCTCAGGATGTTCCACAGGCTGATGCTGCTGCTGTTGGAGCTGAGCGCCGGGAGGCAGGACCTGCGTCCACTCAGCTCTGCACCATTTTCCTGAATGCCTAGAACACAAAGGATGTCTCATTAAGTAACGCCTGGAACATAAAGGATGTCTCATTAAGTAACGCCTGGAACACAAAGGATGTCTCATTAAGTAACGCCTGGAACACAAAGGATGTCTCATTAAGTAACGCCTGGAACACAAAGGATGTCTCATTAAGTAACGCCTGGAACACAAAGGATGTCTCATTAAGTAACGCCTGGAACACAAAGGATGTCTCATTAAGTAACGCCTGGAACACAAAGGATGTCTCATTAAGTAACGCCTGGAACACAAAGGATGTCTCATTAAGTAACGCCTGGAACACAAAGGATGTCTCATTAAGTAACGCCTGGAACACAAAGGATGTCTCATTAAGTAACGCCTGGAACACAAAGGATGTCTCATTAAGTAACGCCTGGAACACAAAGGATGTCTCATTAAGTAATGGTAGATGGGAATTCAAATGAGTAGACTCGTTTCAGTATTATACAGCAGCTACTGTTTTCATGTCGGAGATTATTATTATTACATTTATTTAGCTGATGTTTTTAACCAAAGCTACTTATAGTAAGATCCTATGAATATACATATTATTTACCATTATCTGAGTGAAGTTAACAAGAAAATGGGAGATCTAACACAGAGAAAAGCACTATTACCAGAAACCTCTACCCTATCCTTCCTATGTTTTAAGAATATATGATATCATTAAAAAGCTGTCCTTGCCTCGGCCACTGTGACTGCCCTTAAGGTCTCCTACCTTCCGTCTCGCGGCTGAAGTTGTCCAAGGAAATCATGTCACTGATGTCACTGATGTACGAGTCATCTTCAGAGGCCTACAATAACACAGGCTCATCAACACACAGACAACATAAACCTTTCAGGGACACTAGGTGCATTGTTTCTGACATACTGTCATAACAGCAGGCTAGGTGCATTGTTTCTGACATACTGTCATAACAGCAGGGACCTCATTCAAAGTGAGTTGTAAAGTTGTCCCGAAAGAACTGGTGACAAATCTCAATTCTTATGTAAATGTACGAACATTGGAGAAGCAAGCAAGTGAAGACAGATATCACATCATACAAACATGTCAGACATGTGACAGCCTGCCTTAAAATGTTGAGTCTGTATGAATGTGAGTGTCTTTGTCTGAACTAACATTCATGTCTAATACTAGGGGCAGGTTCAACACAACACATACCTCATTTTCTGTGGAACTAGCAGACAGAAGAACTTCATGTGCATCAAAGAACTCTGACAGTGACTCCACCACAGACACTCTGCTTTCATTGGACACTTGGTGTACCAGGCGGTGACATCCAATGGGAGAATCCTGTTTCTAGACCGGAATGCATCATGGTGAAAGTGTGGAATGTTAGCTTGAGTCAGAACATGGAAAATGTTTTGTGCTGCGCCACTCAGCTGCCACCAACCATAAGGAGAACATGCACGGGCATTAGCAATTCACGTGCACATTTACTGCCAACAAACTATCAATGAAACAACACATGATCATTTCTGATTTCTCTATATGTATCTTTTTAATATTGATATGTATTTTGGCCATGTTTTGAAGAAGAAGAAGGGGATTTAGCAGACGCTTTTGTCCAGAGCAACTTACAATCATGTACAAAGTACATTTTGTGGGGTTCGACATGTGGACAGTTGGAGGTGGGGATCGAACCACCAACCCTCCGGTTAGTGGTCAACCCGCTCTACCCACTGAGCTTTGCTGCCCAGCATTTTTTTGAAGCAGGATACATAAATGAATAGTATTAAAAAAAATATATATATAGTCTTTGCCATTGCATTGTTGTTGAGAATGAATTACTAGTGGACCAGAGGTGGTGGATGGATTGTTCATTCAGTACCAGAGACCAGGTTGTGTGGGCTGAGCTGAGCATGGAAAACAGCAAGAAATATCCAAAGTAATGACATGATTATTAGTGATTATGGCATTAAACTAGGCATTCCCACACCCACCTGCAGAGGATCAGTGCAGTTTACTAGGGCTGTGGACTCTACGATGTTAGATTCAGCATGTATCTTTCCCAGGCGCTCTCTCAGATCGGAATTCTGGGCTATAGCCTGGAAATATATGTAATATCATATCATAATGGCTTGTAACACACATTCTGAATGCAGTGCCTTTCACATGGCCAAGGGAAGCTACAACTACGTTCAACCCAATCAAGTATGTAATGTTCTGTGTGTGTAATGTGTCTAAATACATCGTTACTAACACGCCGAGCAGTATGAGGACTGGGCATCACTTCACCAGGGAAGTGGCGACACACTGAGGCTGTAACTTCAACATGAAAAAAAGAGTTACAATGGTAATAACTGTCTGTAAGACGCTCCAACTAACATACAAGTTGTGGGTGAACAGTTCTAAGGAACAGAGGATACATGCCTGTGTGTATGCCCAGTGTGTGTATGCCCAGTGTGTGTGTGCCCAGTGTGTGTATGCCCAGTGTGTGTATGCCCAGTGTGTGTATGCCCAGTGTGTGTATGCCCAGTGTGTGTATGCCCAGTGTGTGTATGCCCAGTGTGTGTATGCCCAGAGTGTGTATGCCCAGTGTGTGTATGCCCAGTGTGTGTATGCCCAGTGTGTGTATGCCCAGTGTGTGTATGCCCAGTGTGTGTATGCCCAGTGTGTGTATGCCCAGTGTGTGTATGCCCAGTGTGTGTGTGCCCAGTGTGTGTATGCCCAGTGTGTGTATGCCCAGAGTGTGTGTGCATGTGTGTGTGTGTCATTCCAGGATACATACCGTTGCCAGCGCATTCTTCAAACCGAGGACCTTTGGGGACGTCTGGGGGCCGGGCTCCGGGTCCTTCAGGGGTTTGAATCTCTCTCGCTCTGCTATCAGGGAACTCAGGGCCAATCTCATGGTGCTGTGAACTGCAGCAAATACAAATTATACCATCATACTGTTATACTGCTATGACACATAACAACAACAACAACAACAACAACAACAACAACAACAACAACAACACCACCAACACCACCCCCAAAAAGAAATCAATAGCAACCACGTGACCCAACCAGGAAATGGCGGAGCCAAAGGGCCAAGTGGAGGGATCATGTGTTCCCTCTGTTGTTGTGTTTCC
>OMKI01046867.1:13772-28238 GCA_900302315.1 Phycis blennoides
GCAACCCCCACCCCTCCTCCTCCTCCTCCCCCACCCCAGAGCTTTCATGGCAGATCAGAGACCACTAAGGATGTCTGTCTGGTGGCTGTTTTTAATCTCATTCAGGGTTGGGGTAGGTCAGTATACATGCTTTCCTTTGCCCTTTTATGCCTTTTATGGAAACTAAATACATAACTGAACTGTAGCCGCTTTGGTTTGCTCGTGCCTTTCATTTATTTGAGCTGTATATTGCTTATAAACACCAGACATTACAAACAAGCACATACACCTAAACAATGAGTCCCATATTGGGTCATCTGCTTTTATATTGCTGCCATGATATCCATCTGTGTTGATGTGTTTTCACTACAACGCCCCAATCCTCTCACATTATAATTCCTATGATTTCCCCTATGGACCCACCTATGGGGATTTTTTTTATTAAGTTTGAGGTTTAGATGATTTTTAGCATGATATCGTCTCTTGACTTTATACTCAGGTATTTGTTCCCTGGAATGTAACTATGCACCGAGCCTTGTTCCACAATGCTCTTTTAACTTTCAAGTGAATGTGGCTTTTTGATTTTATTTAACAATTTATAATGATTTACCTAATACAAGATTTACCTAATACAATTTTCTTTGTTTTTATCCTACAGACTTGGAAAGAGGAGAAGTGAACGATGGCACTAAGAGCCCAGTGCCTCTTCCTTTGTATCTGCCTGTGAACTATGAGGTGTGGGATGCAGAGTATTTCCTCCTTAAGGAGGCTGGCCAGGACTTCATGAGGAACTCAAGCATGCAGACTCACACACAGCCCTTCGTCATCCTCAGGGCCAGCCGCTGGCCGGTCATCAACGCCAGCTATGGGCCCCTGTCCACCGAGCAGCCCTTGCCCCGTGACCTGCCCCAGGGTGTGCAGCTATTCAACGCCCCGGGGGCCTTCACCTACAACTGGAAGATCCAGTCCTTTGTGCTGACCCCCAAGGTGTTCTCCTCCAAGCCAAAAGTTAGGGTGTTGTTCTATGTGGCGGGGCGGGATTGGGGCAGCGGGCCAGGGGGCACAGTGGAGGAGCTGCCCTGTGTGACGGTGTATGCCTTCTGGCAGACCCAGGAGGTGAGGGGCTCCTGCACCCTGGGAAGCGACGAGGGCACCTGCATGGCGGAGCTGGCGCCTCTGCCTGGCTGGTTTGCTGCGGGAGGGGACAGCACCAGCACTGAGAGGCAGGACCCGTCCTCTGGGAACCCCGTGGAGCTGTACTACCAGGCCTGGCCCAGCGTGGGTGGGACGTGTGATTCCCCAGAGGCGGGGCGCCGGGGCGGCTCGGAGCAGCAGCGGCAGGCCCGGTTCCTTCCTGTCACCCCCATGCAGAGGATCGGCAGCGTGCGCCTCCTGCAGGTTCCCAAGGGAATGGCGACGCTCTCACGTCTCAAGCTGGGGAACGCCATCGTCATACGCACCTCCTCCAAGCCGCTGAAGAAGACTGACATCGCCACCTTCTACATACTCATGGCCGCCTCAGCCCAGCTCTTACACTTCACCCTACGGTAATTCCCTTTTTTGACTCTCTGGGTTATTTTCTAGGTGATTAAGAAATTGATGTTCTTTGATAAAACATAGTGAATTGGTGAACAGGATTCACAACATAGAATCCATAGAAGTTGCTCAATAACAGTGTAAGCCACCTTTCCTAATACATTCCTGGACCAATATGGTCCTATTAGACCAGATGTAATTTCATGGAAACAATACAAACTATAATAACAAATTTAAAAATAGAAATTTTTTAAATAGAATTTTTTTAAAATAGAAATACTAGATTATTCATGTTGAAGGGACATTTTGGATTTTAGTACACCAACTTTCCAAATCTGAGATTCAGAGTTATGTAGATTTTTACACATCAAGCATGTTGTGGATTGTGAATTATGAATGCTTATGAAATATCACACATATCACATATCACATTGTTTTTGTTGTTTGTTTGTTGTTTTATTGTGCAATGATCATTGCTGCTATCCAATAGCAGCAATGATCATAGCAGCCCTCATTCACTTCATGGTGAAGCGCCAAAGAGATTTTCACCTGAACGCTCTATTGACCTATATATCGCGCTAGCTTCATTGTATTACTGTTGGTTTTTATGGCCGCTCACTACATTAAACCTCATGTGATTATTATTAAGCAGGACTTAAAATAAAATCACATTTCAAAAGATCACAGTCAAATCCAGCTATCAACATAGTCACATAGAAATGAATGCTAGCTTGCTTAGGGACATAGATTTGTTTTATAGTCTTCCTATTTGACCATGACAATGTCATTCACCCAGTAGCATGGATTCATTACCATGCCAAAGTGTTTTGGCATCCCATTATGATCTCTGTGATCTTTATGATCTCTTTTACCAAGGCTTTGACTCAAAGGTTATCTCGTCATAATATAATAATATTTGCTTTGCTTTTGCTGTCTTAGTCATCAGTGAGCATTCATAGGGTTGCTCTATAGTTCAGGCTTGTTTAATCAAAATGACAAGAGATGATACTGCTCTATTTCCCTCTAATTCTTGTGTCCTTGTGTCTTCACCGACTAACCCGTAAACGCAGAAATTATACTCCTGCCATTCCCCTGCGGTGTTTCTTTTTACACAAACTGATTTGTTAAACCCACGCTGTCCTTTTAAACTCAGTTTATGGTAGTTTCTGAACAAACGCACAACAATACTCTCCTTTCCTCTCTGCTGCTCCCCGCATCTCTCCTGTCCTCTCCTCTCCTCTCCTCCTCTTCTGTCCTCTCCAGTCCACTCCACTCCACTCCACGGTTAGTAAAGCCAATACCACATAACAGCAGGCAGGCAGCCCACAGTGGTTGACAACTGTCCTTGTACAAAACACACTCAGTTGCTATGACCAGTATACAGGAAATAACGAATATGCTGTTGTGCATTTGCTTCCACCTCCACCACCACCACCCCCACCACCCAGCCTCATTCCCCATAAGGCCATTAGCACAGTCTCACCACCACCAGCCCCCCCCCTGCAGCTTGTTAGGTCATTAGCAGGCCCCATGAGTGGGGTCCTTAACAGCTGTCTGTGTGCTACATCACTGTCTGAACGTCCCATTTAGTTACGCTTAAATACTCCCTTGTCAGCCTGGTAAACCTGCTACCAGGAGACACTGGGTGAAACGGGTGCTGGTTTGTGTGTGTGTGTGTGTGTGTGTGTGTGTGTGTGTGTGTGTGTGTATGTGTGTCCATACGTGTGTTGGGGGTCGGGGGGTTGGGAGGAGAGTTAGTCCACACCTGTCTGGTACTGGAAGTAATCCTTCATCCTCTCTGACAATTTGATAAAGGTCATAGTGGAGTGCACGCACCGTTAACCTGAAGGTCAATTAGTTCCATCTCATTCTCCATGTGCTCAGCTCTCAGTGGGGGGCATGGCGTGCACTTTGTCAACTATAGTTTTTTATTTATTTATTCATTATATTGTTTAATATGTGAACCGGTTATGAACTCAAAGAGCAGCCATGCTTCATGGTAGCTTGTTAACCTCAAGGTTTTTACAATTAATACATTATGCATGTCACCACTTGCCCGCTAGCTATAATATATTGAGTGTATGCATATACATACATACATGCATAATTATGTATGCCTTTTGTTCTTCATTCATTTGTGTGCTTTAACTCCTCCCATTTGGCAGCCCTGCCCACTGGCTCCCCTAACTTACTGACAACAAGCACGTAGCCGATCAGCTACGTGCTAAACGATGGACATTTGCTTGCATAATTAACAATTGCATCTGTTTCTGATTGCATCGGGGTGCAGCAGGGGCCCAGTGGCCCTGAGGCCATGTGTTGAGAAAAAAGATGGGAAAACAAATCGGGTTAGCGGGGTGATTACAAACACCGTGCCTCATCCAGCCGTCCATCATCCATCAATCATCAACCCATGTTCCACAGCAGCCCTAATGAGGGGGTGAGGCTGGGTCATAGTTTAGATTTCACCATAGTGTTGTGGTAGGCTTGTTTTGCTGATGGTACTGCGGGAGTCTGAATGCGTCCACTTGGCCTATGGTGGGCAACCCCCCAGTGTCTTCTTGTATATATTCTTTTGCCTGGAAATTGAGCCTTAGACAAAAACAACTGCACAACCAAACAAGAAAAAGACAACAAAAATACAACATAACACGCCTAGAAAGAAAGAGCCCATGGTACGACTTGCATAAGACATGGGCCAAGAAGCTGCCTTGATCTTGTGTGACAGAGGTTGAGAGGCCATGTGTGGGTTACAGTGTCCTAGTTTGCTTTGGGTTTATGTGTGCATGGAAGGATGCCAGGGGTAGATGTGTTTTTCTGTGTCTTTATATAACACATGCACCTGCGTCCTTGCATCAGCATGTGTGTGTGTGTGTGTGTGTGTGTGGGTGTCTGTGTGTGAGTGTGTGAGTGTGGGCATGTTTGTGTGCAAGAGAGAGAGTGTGTGTGTGTGTGTGTGTGTGTGTGTGTGTGTGTGTGTGTGTGTGTGTGTGTTTCAGCGTGTCCTGCGAGGGCGGTCATGCCGGCGTGTGCGCTGGCGTGGGAGTATGTAAAGGAGTATGTAAAATATGAAAACCCTGCTGCCACTCATGCCTCACCTGCTGAGGTGAGACGGATAGCGCGCGCCGCAGCCAAGAGTTGCTTCTCTCACAGTCTGTCAGCTTCAGTCTCCACGGGCATCCATCTTCCCTGCCCCGGCGGGAGTCCAGTACCCCCACACCAGGCCCCCCAGCCCAGCCTCCTGCCTCCCCAGTGCCTCCTGAAAGCAGGCCGGTCACTGCCTCTCTCCTGCACAGCTCAGAAGCAGAACAGGAGAAAAATCCCCTGTTGCTTCTCGAGTCAGGTTGGGTTTTCTTCTCTTTCGTCTGCGTGAAGGGGCAGGGGGTTGTGCTCAGAAACTCTGGGATTATCTGGGTGTCTGAGCTGCTGGCTGGACGCGTTGAGCTCTGTGTGCACTGTGTGGTATTTTTTCAATGCAGGCCATGTCATTCGGCAGCCATTACTAGATTAGTGCTGGGGGATTGGCCCGCAGTTCAAGATACATGACATGTCATCACACTAACATCTATAGCTGCACAGGATTACAGTTACATTTTCCGATAATTCCAACCCAATAGTCCATCGGTAATCTCTGCAGTTAGAAACATAGTTGGAATGTAAAAATGCATGAAAACCTGAAATTAATTTGAAAGTGAACAATCAATGGTTGAGTCTCGTCAGAGATTTAGATTTTCCCATGAACTTGATTGAAAGTTGCCTCAGTAATGTTTCAAACCAAGCCCAGTTCATGGGAGGATATGAGCTGACAAGTTCTCCTTGAAACTACTGGCTGATATATCAATGTGATATTGATGTTATGATGTTATACTAGAACATATACTAGATGTTATACTATACTATGTTGTGATTGTTGGAACATTTCTTTACTTACATATGAAATATGTTCATGAAGCAAACTTCATGTGCAAATCTATCTATTCTATATAAAAATCTACATATTTTCTGTGTTTGGGCTAAACGATGCATTCAATTACTGGATTTAAAAAACTGCAGTACTTGTATTCATGTTCCAGGTTATTACTGCCATATTTCAAGTACTGACCTTGTCAGTTGTTGCGTGGCTACTGCAGTGTCTGTGCCGCCTATGGCACCAACTTCTATCCCTGGTTACACAGCTCCATCCCTTCTAGATGAAAGACAGCCGTCCCCACAGTGCACCTCTCTTCTTCTTGCAGGGTGTATCTGGCTGTGTGTGTGTGTGTGTGTGTGTGTGTGTGTGTGTGTGTGTATCTGGGCATTTGTGAGTTACTTTATTTACTTGTGTGCATGTGGCTGGTTATCTTGAGTGCTTTGATGTTTGCTATATGACCCAAAACACCAACAAGATTTAGAGCTTCTGTGAGTCTTGTGGTAGGTTCACCTGGTGGTGAAAGCGACTACATTTTTAGAGCCCACATGAAAACAAAAGCAAAAAACTGTATTCTACAAATCTATTTCAAAGTGACTACTTCAAGACACTGAACCCCCCCACCATGTCTTTTCATGCACTCTCTCTGCCTCTTCACCATGTGCTCTGTATGGGCCTCCTGGGAAATATATGCACCTACGCTAGAAGTCCTACATTGTAGTGCTTGAACCCCGTTGGACACACTTGGAGGGGGGGCAGTAGCTCAGTGGATAGAGCGGTGGACAGAGCGGGTCGTCCACTAACCGTAGGGTCGGCGGTTAGTGGTTTCATCCCCCACCTCCACATGTCGAACCCCACAAATGTACTGATTGTAAGTTGCTTTGGACAAAAGCGTCTGCTAAATGCCCCTTTACCCTTACACATGATACACAGGCTCCTGCACTAAATACCCACTGACTGGGAAAATGTACCTGGAGTTCCCAGATTAAAGATCTTTAGAGGAGACACAAAAAATTGACATACAAATGTCTCTCTTGTTGCAGTTCAAACACCTTATCAAGGAACATGCTATACGACCCTTATCACCAGGGTCCAAAATGAACACCTGCCACTAGCTATGGCAGAGAGATTTGACAATTTGGCAGGTAGATAAAATGCAGGGTTACTTCCAGGTCAAAACAATTGGTGAGACTTTTCCAATCTGGCAGGTAAAACGACGGTAATAGATGTCGTGGTAATGAATGTTAGCAGTATAACAGGATGGGGAATGCGGCCATATTAAAGGAAAGAGTCAACCGATTACTATCAGGAAAGGAGTTTTCACTGGTCTGCTGGTAGACTTCAGTGGTCTGCTGGTAGGCTTCAGTGGACTGCTGGTAGGCTTCAGTGGTCTGCTGGTAGGCTTCAGTGGGGAATCAAATAGATGTGGGGGGGCAGCCTCTGTAAGAAATAAAAGGGAGAGAATAAATAAACAAAGATCGACTGAAAGATTGAGAGAAAGACAGATCCCTTGCTGAGCTGAATGCTCCTCTGAGTCCTCCCTTCCAGATTCTTGAGATCTTGAGAACGGCTGAATGTGCAGATGTTCTCCAATCAATAGTCCACACATCGCATGATCACATGCACACACACGCACACGCACACGCACACACACACACACACACACACACACACAGGGACACACCAAAAGGCAGACACAAACACGTGATTATATTTCAATTAGATGTTAAAGCGTTTTAACGCATCGTTCTTTTCCCTCTAATCGTTGCTCTTTAGTCTGACTGATGGCGCACGCGGGCTCACGGCTGACTTTGAGAGTCCCGGCCAACCAGCACTCTTTGCCAAGCAGAAGACACACTCAGAGGCAGATTGATGAGATGCTTCTGTGGTTGATTACTCTTCCTGAGGGAATCGTAATGCGCTCCACACTGTTTTACAGCCACAGTGTTTATGGCTGAGATTTCAAAGTTCCACCCTGTCTGTGTATGTATGCATGTAGAGGGGGCAACCAACATCTAAGCAAACAGCCTTTTGTTATTGTGGTTCAATGGTGGCGTCCAGATTAAAGAAATGTGACTAGAAGTCTTTTTTGAAAGGACTGATTGAAATTGTGTGTTTTGAGTGTGTTTTGTTTGAAATTGAGTGTTACTGTGATGCTACTGTGATGTTTTTGGCAACAAATGTCCAAATGAGAGAACATGGGAGTCCAAAGTGTAATGGATGAATTGATAAATAAACACCAATTCACTTGAATTCATACAAACCGCATTATATGATGTAACTATTGCCCTAATAATGAATAACCACATGTTCCAAACAAATAATTCTCAGTATCTTTTAAAGCACAGTCTGGGGTTATAGTAGAACAATCCTCATCCACTTTGTCCTTGACCTTTTTCTCCTATCTTCTTTTACCTTTCCCAGAGCAACCGTAAAGAAAGGGGTGACCTTTCGCACAGCTACTCCCAGTAACTCCTTAATTTGGGACATGACGCTGGATACGGGAACAGACGAAACCATTGCTGTCATTTGTCAGAGAAAAGCTCCTATACCGGGGAAAAGGTAAAGTCTCCACTCATGACATTAATACAAAATGTCTACCATTTGTATGACTATTATTGTCATTATTAAGGTATTTATATCATGACTTTTTTTTAAATACACTGAAATATACTATACTTTGTCATTTAATTAATTTTTTTTATTCATCAAATATAACATAAAGTAACAAGAGCAGGAGAAAAAAAAATGTTTTCTGATGGAAAATGAATGTCCTGGAGTACTAATGTGTGGAGTGCAAACCGTGATGAGGTTTAACCCAGAGAAAGGGCTTACTCCAAAGACAGGCTAATGCTGTTTGTTGATGATGAACCACTCTCTACCTGAATAGACACAGGTTACTTTATTGAAAATAATCTGGTAAGTGGAAAAGGATTTGGGGTTTTATGTATTCTTTGTATCATATATCACAGCAGTGTTATCTGTGAAATACCTTCAAAAATATTTAAGGTTAAATTCAAACTCATATTACCTCTCTAGGGGTAAAATAAATGTCTCTCACTTGACTCAGATTGTGTTGAGATGAGAAAGGAGACATTTCCTTCGTGTATTAATGATGGCAAATCACAAACTTTGTCCGTCAGTGGATGACAGATTATTTTGCAGAAAATGGCCAGAATAACACTAAGATAAAAGGATGTGTACTTTGCAACATTGATTTAAGGGACAAATCAAAAATCATGCATTTTGACAAGGAACACATTTATGAAAATATGAGTAAGCATTATGCACATTTTATTTGAGTTAGATGGTTGATGTAAAGGGGCGTTTAGCAGACGCTTTTGTCCAAAGCGACATACAATCAGTACATTTATGGGGTTCAACATGTAGAGGAGGGGGATCAAGGGGATTGAACCACCGACCCTATGGTTAGTGGACGCCCCGCTCTGTCCACCCACTCTACCTACTGAGCTACTGCCGCCCTTATGCCACCCTTGATGTGTCTGCCTAGCAACGATACTCAACAACAACTTAGACGCACGGTGCTATCGTGTGTCAACATTATTAATATGTGACCCAATTGAGTGGTTACCCTGCCCCCCTCCATTTGTGGGGGATTAGGACATTGCTTATCGCCACCCCTCTTAAACATATTTTTTACCATTCAGAGTTGGTTTTGGTAATCCTCTCCAAAATGAAAATGTTGGGAACTTACAGAACCCCTGCCAAGACTTTCAATCCTCGCTCCGTTTTGCAGACTTTATATACTTCATACACTTATGTCTCTGTGGGGCCCAACGTGATTTGCTCTAGCTGTAAACGTTAGCTGCTGCAAAGCTGCTTTATCCTCCATCACAATGAGCCTTTAAAGGAATACAGCCACTTCACGAAGGGACTCAGCATGGCGTAAACAGGTTCCTCATATGGCATTGACAGAGGGCTTTGGTGTGTGGGATCTCCTACAATCATCTCACAAATACAGATTTAAAGTGAATATCTGTGTTAATGTGTACTTTAAGGGATAAGGGCGTACTTATGGGAAACAAACATTGTTTCCCCCCATTTTGTCTTGTTTTGACACTTGAACCATTACGTTGTCATATTAGTGCCCTTCTGATCCATATGTAGAGATTATAGAATTATTAAATTCTGTCTTGCAGTGGAATGAGAACACAGTTTGTCAAGTTGTTGATTTTGAAGCTGAAGACAAACAAGATGGGGTGGGATAGTGACATTCATATTTGCAGTTCTACATATACGTAATACCAGTTCTTAATACTCTTTACAGTTTAGACTACAGATTCTTTAATACTTGCTCCAGGTTACTTCATGCTCAATATAGTTTACTTCATACTCAATACAGTTTACTTCACACTTGATACAGTTTACTGGCTACAGACTATGAGTTAGTTCCTCAGCACTGAGACACCCTGCTGTTCCTAAAGATGGCATAGCAATCTTTTTCAGGAAAACAATTCATTCAAACTTACTTTATCTAAAATGCAACATATTCACTGTTGTTGAAATTGAGGAGCATATACGGAGAAATGGGTATATTCAGTACATGACCTATAGCTACACAGACGCAATGCAGTCAGAAAATACCACGCACAAACACACACGCACACGCGCGCACACACACACACAAACACAGACACAGACATGCACACACGCACACACCCACACACACACACACACACACACACACTCACACACACACACACACACTACTTCTTATATGATACTGATATTTTGAGAAAATAGCCCTCATTATATTAAAATATTCTTTTAATATAATGAGGGCTATTTTCTCAAAATATCAGTTAGCCTAACGTGAACTCCAGCGCCTGGGTGAAACACTACCCAAATCACAGTCCCACAAATCAGACTGCAGATTACATCTAACGTCTGAATGCAAGAAGCTCAAATCTGGCTGGGGGGGATGTGTAGACACGCATTACATGGAACAGGACTGCTAAAAACAACCTGACTGCCGGGACCATGACAACGTGATTCGGCTGACCAGTAATCTAGAATCCAGATGAGGACTGGTAACTAAAATGATGGCATCATCTTCCCATTGTGGGTATCCCTCCTTGGCCTACAGCGAACGCAAACTCTGATAAACTCTTTGCTGGTGGGAAGACAAGCTAAAATGCCCTGTCCAGAAACCAAGGCTTCAGACAAGGTGTCTCTAAGGGTTCAAAATCAAACCTGTGCCGTAGACTGGCTTCATCTTGCATTCCCGAGTTTATGTTTGGAAGAATATATCTGTAACAACACAGGAAACACTGCATAGCTCCCCCCTCGCACTTTCTGGTTTCAGGCCCAGGCGCCATGCAGTCTGCCCCATAGGTTTGGCTATGGCTTCGTCCTGGATTAAGATGACCTAGGGCATGTTTGTTTTATCAGAAGGATGTTTGACTTTCAAAACACGTAGAAAAGGAAACATGTGCCACAACATTTCAGAAGCAATTTGGTTTCATCTCAGAGATTGATGCGTCATCCTTACTGAATGGTGATGTCATTCTTCTGCATGGCTGCGGCCGTTTCCTGCCCAGCTATTTATTCCGGTGAGTTGGAAAACTGTCACAGCAATGATGGCATAACGTATTCCACTCAGATCTAGTCAGCAATGTTCACTACCTGACCTAATCTCTTATATCAACCCATGCAGACACAAATGCTCATACAAAACATAAATACAGGGATGAGCCGTGGATGAATTACGATTAGCTTGTCTTTTCTCTTGATGAAGGCGTCTGACATGATCAAATACTGTGTGTGTTCTTCTAGTGTTGTTTCCAGCTCACACACTGATGGGATGGTCAACTCAAAAACCTGTGCAGCTGGTCACACACCAAAGCCCCTGTACGCCTGTGTTACAAGTAAAGAGAGTTTGCACTGTGTTGATAAAAGGCAGTTCACAGATCAAGGGTAACTTAAAGTGCTGCCCTGACCGTGGTGGACACTGCAGGGTTGTTTATGTTGATGTTAGATGGCCCCGCCGTCTGCATCAGCCTCTCACACATTATCACATAGCTCTGCTGTGCTCCTCATCCCATTGGTATGCACAGCTAGTCTCACCTTCTCGGTCGCGCCCAACAAAGTGATTGTCTCCACACGAACATAACGTGTGGAGGCAGAATGAAATGACCCCCGTTGGGAAATAATCACCCTATCGGTGGGCAGTGCTTTGACAAAGATCCCCCCCTTCTCTAATAGCTTTGAAAGGAGGCTAAACATGTCAACTTGATAGTTAGTTTGTTGTTTGATTTTTTGTTTGATTACTTTAGTTGGTTTGTTATTTACCTGATTACAATTGTTTAGAAATAGTTAAATATACTTTTCTGAATATTATGTTCAGGGAAATTGGGAAAATTGTAAGCTTGTTCATTTTGCTATAACATACAAATAAATGTAATAATACAATTTAGAAACGAAATAAAAGTAAAATAATGTGTTAATTAGGTTTAGGGTTTTGCTTGTCCAAGTCCAAGCTTGTCCAAGTGTGTGTGTGTGTGTGTGTGTGTGTGTGTTAGTGATAATTGTGGTGTCACATCCAAATGAGTGCAATATATCCCTACCTCAGTGCAGTCAAACCATCATTGCATGTGTACTGTGTGTGCGTGTGTCGTTCTGCAGGTTGGACAGCAGTCTCTTGGAGGTGCTCCAGATGGACTTTGAGGTGGAGGAGCTGAGCAGTCCACTAGACAGCCAGGTGATTGTCTGGAAGCTGGAGCTGCCCCAGGCCTCCAAGGACCAAGGGGCCAAGACGGAAGGGGCCATGAGGATCTACACCACGCAGAGGGACTTTGTGGGCCTGGCTCCTCTGGTCATGGTGAGCCAGCACGCATCACGTGTGATTATTCTCATTGATCTCGCTGACGGCTGATTGAACTTGTGATATAGTTGTGTGCACTTTGGTGTCACACATTGTTTTGTGTGCCAGTGGGTGTCACAGTTCGGGAACAGGTCTCTGAATGTGCCTTTTTGAATTGTTGTTTCAGTAAATTGGTTCTATTCTGGGCAGGGAGGGCAACCCTATTCTGCTGTCAGGTAGCTGATGTGTTGTATTGTTCAATCAGTCCCAGGGCAGCACCTTATTATTATTTATCAAACAACATTCTTCCCACAATCTTTACAAAATTCCATAATTATTAAAGTCCATAATTATTATGTCATAATCGACATATTACCGCCCTAATGTGTTCATGTTCAGTGTTGCGGCGCGTGGCGTTTGGGTGGTGTTGAACGTTTGGGTGGTGTTGAACGTGGCCCCTCTGTGATGCTCCGTGAACCTCTTCATAAATCACTGTCAGCAGCAGCAGCCATGTTTTACATGTAGCAACATCATGTCCAACCTTTTACATCCATCATGGGAACAGCCCTGAACGAGACGTGTACAAGGCTAACATGGTTTGAACCTGGATTTCATAGAGTAGCATTGCATTACATTGTGAAGGCCTGTGAGGCATTAGAGATAGCATGTGGTTAATTGTATTAAAGCACACATGTAAATGAGACACCTCTTGAGACGAGCTGCTGACCTTTCGCTATGCTGTGTGGTGAATTACCGTGATGAGGCAGGACAGCTTCATATTATGTGGAAACGCACTCACACGCTGGTCTGATTTGATTTGGAAATGTGACATGGTTTGTGGATTAAAAGTTGACCTCAGGACTGAAGGCCAAACATCAGAACATTTGATGGTTGGCCAAGAGTGACATTAGCACTGATGGATCACTCTATTTTTAATATAGAATTGCCTGTTCAATATCTGCCAGGGCTACAGCTGCTCATCAGAGCTTCTGGCTTTACAGAACCTACAAGCCCACAAGCCTGACTGTACCGACAAGCATAAACAATCATCTATATATCTTAGAATTTAGAATAGAGAAGTAGAGCAGAGTCACCATCTGGTTAATTTACTCACTTTTGAGTCAAGTCGACTCATTCAATTTCACTTGACGGATTACTCTGAAAATTAGACCAGGCTGGCCTGTGCTACACTTCAATGCACAGGAGCACCCACAAGCACACACAAACACAGACACACACACACACACACACACACACACACACACACACACACACACACACACACACACACACACACACACACACACACACACACACACACACACACACACACACACACACACACACACACACAGACACACACACAAACACAGACACAGACACACTGGTCTGCTGGTCTGTCACATGGATGAATGCCATAGGACAGCAGACAGTGAGACTAAAGCAAATGTGTTTATCAAATAAATCAGTTTATATCTGATGTGATTAAGACAAGAGATAAGATAAAAAACTTTATTAATCCCAGAGGGAGGGAATTTTTGTGTGCTGCAGTGAGTAGCCAAACAGACATACATATGCAATAGATACAAGATACACAATTGATATATTTTAGAGCTGTACCAAAAGGAAAAAGTCAAGAGTGTCTGAAAAATGACCTAGAAGAGATAAAGAACATTTTCTACATCAAAACAATATACAAAAGTATGATGCTGTATACAACAGGGAAACAAAATTCAACAGCTCTTCCAAAGACTGCAGTGATAACAGGGTAACCCGATCGAAGTAGGGCTTTAATTGGATGACTCGCAGCTCTATTTATGTGTGTAAATACTATTTACTGCATTGGAGGACTTTGTTCTGCTAATGCACTGTTGTACATTGATGCAGTTGAATATTTAATTGGATACATTGTCTACACCATTTCCTCTTCCTGCTGGTGTTAACTTTGTTCTGTGCTTCTGTATTCATGTATTTGTATGTTATGTTTCTGCACTTTTGGTCGCTTGTTTAAAATCAGTTTATCCTGCTGTTATGATCCATGCTCGTCTCTTCGGATAAGAGTTGGGTTTAATGCCTAAACATCAACAAGCAGCATTTCAGATGATGGTTGTGAACCGTGGTTGGATGTTCTCTAGTTGCGTGTCATCTGAAAACTGAAGTTATTGTCTTTCTACGCAATTTCCCTCAGGGATCATTAAAGTATTTCTGTCTGTCTGTCTGT
>OMKI01046870.1:0-16270 GCA_900302315.1 Phycis blennoides
ATAGCAGGTTTTCCACAGCCAAAGCCTCAAAGTGCTAAACTGGCAAGAGGCAACCACAATTGTGTTATTAATCAGACTCATTATTTTAACAGAACAGCTTAGATTGTTGAGTTTTAATATCTACATAATATTTAAAGACTATCAGATTCAGTACTGGTTCCATCCCACTGTGAAAAGCAATACTGAGGATACTTCCCGTGGTTGTCAATTAAATCAGGGATAAATAAAGTCATCACAGTAATTTGACAGTATTGTCATAGATTATACTGCTTTAAGGGGCACTACTACCATTACTTACAGATGTGACCTCTGTTCTGCTTGGTTGGTGGTTTGAGGTGTCTGGAGGGGCTTCGGGTGTGGGCCGAGACCACTCCTCTTGTACAGCTGGCTGAGCGGAACCCTGCTCCTCATCGAACGCCGCCCACGAGTCCTCTTCTGCCGGCTGGGCCTCCTCGCTGAAGGCACTCCAGCCTGCGTCTGCCCGCGGCGTCGGGTCTGCAGCCACCGAGCTGAAGTTCCCAAAACTGTCGCTGCCAGGAAAATCAGCAAGCTGGCCTCTGTCCTTGTCATCATTGCTGTTGTAGTTGTCGTCCTCAAGGGGAAGACCATCCTCCTCCTCCTCCTCCTCCGTTCCAGTAGGTTCAAACCGTTGCGTGTTAAAATCACCAAAGTCGTCATCCCCTGTGCCACCTTGGACCTGGTGTGTGTTCACGGTCGACTGGGCGCTGGGCCCGCCGTGTTCTGGCTGGACATCTAACTGGTCAAAATCAGCAAAGCCTTGCTTGCTGAAGCAGCCTCCGCTATCAAAATCGCCAAAATCCTCATCGTCGGCTTCTGGCAGCCGGCCGGGCAGGGCTGTGTCCTCCTGGGGGAGAGGAGGGCCTGTAGTGCTCATGTCCCCACGCTGCTCCGGGGTGTCTGTCGACAGCGGCTGGTCCAGCGATGGCTGCGTTTCCGTCTGAGTCTCGTTTCCGAATGCCTTCTCTTCCGACTGCGCCGCCTTTTCCTCCACACTGGTCCTTTCTTGAGAAGGGCTCTCTTCCACACTGCCAACCGTTTCTTCAGAGCGGTCACCACAAAACCCATTCAGGGCAGGTGTTTCTGTTGTAGTGCAAACTGTATCCAAGTGCTCATTGATGCAATCCAGTTGTTTAGAGTCTGTATCTGAGAGACTGCCCTGGTGTAGGCTACAAAGTTCCTCTGGGAGCTCAGAAGAGGATAAGGAAACCGAGCCATCGAGTCCAACTCTGTGTGCTTCCTCGATATTCCCCTCTAAATGGATTCCCTGGTCTACGTTACAGTGTACTGGGCTGGGACCCTGCCGTGGTGAGCTACCACTGACAGGACTGTGCAAAGCATCCGGTGTGTGTGCCGTTGGACTGTCGTGGGCTCCGACATCTGAGAAAGCGGCAAAGTCTGCAAATTCGTCATCCTGACTTTCAGGGAGGACTGCTGCTGTGTCCTCCGTGGATGACCCTTTTCTACAGCTGTGGGCAGGATTCTGCAGTGAAGGGATTCCCTGAACATTAACCATTGCAAACCCGTTCGTTAGAACCTCCGGGCCTTCACCGTTGCAATCAATGGGTAGCTGACCATCGGTGAGGCTGCCCCCGGGAACACCAGTGAGGCTGCTCCCGGGAACATCCAGTGCACAGGAGAGCGCCTTCTTAGTCTCTCCAACCGTCCTTTCGGAGGGACTGCTGCTGTGGCAGCCGCCAGACAAGACACCATTGGCCTTCGAGGGGTCCCCTTCCTGGGGGTTGGAAGGAGTTGTGCTGAAGCTTGGGAGGCCTGTCATCCGTCCATTGTTGAGAAGTTCAGGGGGGGAGGTGGCGTTGAGTGCCTCGACCTGGTTAAAAGTAGTGGGAGTGTCAAACTCTGTGAAGCTGACACTGTTGGGGACGCTGGAGAAACCATCAAAATCTCCAAAGTCATCTTCCTCTTCCTCTGCACCATCCTCCAGTGGGGGAGGCGAGGAGGAGTACATCCGAATCACATCTGGCTCCATGACTCTAGAGCAAGCTCAACAAGTTACTCCAGGCTATTCCTGTAGGGAAACAAATTACCATCAGATTTGCATTGTAATGCGATTATAGTAGCAATACTAACATTTAGTATTGCGTTATTGCCCACGTACACAGTACTAATGTGGTTTTGTTTTACAGAAAAATTGTGGAAAGGAAACTAATGTTGCTACTGGGCATGATTGGACATTTCATTAAAAGCAAGATATACTCTTCTGAGCCAAACGGCTCCTTCGGTTCATTGTAATAACGGACTACATGTTACATTGACGTAACCTCAAAGAAACGCCTCGGGAATGTTATTTTATTTTAGGCAGACGAGACGTACAGCCCATTCAAGCATTCAACAAGTTAATACATTTTAAACTATTTAAAATATTCTTCAGCAAGTTGATATACATTTTGTTTGTTTCAATTTGGAACATCTCGGCATGAGCCATGGTTTCTATACTCATAGTTGTATGATGTAGATCAAAGTAAAATAAAACCAACATCACTCATGGTATAGGTAAATGCATAGCTGGACTTTCCCATGAAAGAAAAACGAGGAGGTATTTGAACAACCAATTATTAGTACAGTAATGATTATTATGCCAACTGTCTGAAAAGCTCAATATGTCCAAGTCTTGACAGAGTTGGACTGGAAAAACTGGCATACTAACCGGCTAGAGACGTAGCTTGTTCGGCTCTGCGTGAAACAGGTTTGACTTACGGCCACACACGATGCTAAAAACTAAACACAAAATAGAGATATAGAACATATAACAGGATAAGACAATTTAAACCTGTATCATCGTCTCCAACATGGGTTATTAACCTTAGCTAACGGTGGTTTGATTTGAGTTGATTTGAGTGTGTGTTAACTACCACATTGTTATCCTGCCAATACTCATTTCACTCACTAACAAATGTGTGCAGAAATAGGGTCGACCTATCGAAAACACGCCAGTATGTACGTGAATAAACTACGGCACAAGTAGGCTAAGTGACAAGTCAACTTTAGTTGGCTATCTGCGTAGCTAGCAACGCTAGCAACAACAATGCTATCCCTGGTGGAGTTACCGAGCTAGCTGTCCGGAGCATCCGGGTTGATAGTTAGAAAGGAACCGTCTTAGCTAACCGTAGGAGCTCGGTCGGTGATATCCATGTCTCAGGCTAGCCGATGGCCTCCCATTTGATAAAAATCGCAGTCACCAATTACGTGGGAATATGTGAAAGACAACTAGGTTGAGTCGGCAAGCTGAGAATAATCCTACTGGCCCCGAGTCACCTGAACTCGCCCAAAGAATACCCAGAATGCATTGCAAGACATTACATCGGTTCTAGTCCAGGTTCCGGGGGAACACTTCCTCGGTATTTAAACATCATTCACTTTTAATATTTCTGTAGATAGTTTTCAACTGCAAAAATTCGAAACATGAGAAAAAAAATACTGTCGATTTTACGCACTATTTGTATTAAGAAAAGATTGAGGTTAGGTTTGATGCAGGTGGGTTTGATGCATGTTTACTCAAACCTAATTGCTGTGAAATGCCCAAATCCTGTCAACTCTTGCATGATATTCAAGATGAAATTGACATTTTGCTACTGGGTAAGGTTGTCAGTTTTCCTGAAAGTGTCATTGAGCAAGATATCTAACCTCTACATTTTATTTTATGACTTGTCTGCATTATCTGCATTTACTGATTTGTTGCTTTTTACTAAACTCTAAATGACAAAACAAATTAATACAATTCTAAATTAATCATTTATATTTAGGGCATTTAGAACAATTTTATCCAAAGCGACTTACAAAACATACATTTGTCAGAAGAAGGTGAAACATTTCATTGCTGTTAATACAGTAAGAAAGTCAGACAATATATGAATAGAATTAGACAAAGTATTTATTGACATTGCTTGCTTACTGAGCTAAGTCACTGGTAATTAATACAGTTTCATACATCAAATACATTCATTGGAGAAAATTAATTTAAAAACACATAACTACATGTCCACTAACAACATATTCTTCTTCATGTTCTTTTACCCTTACAGCTGAACACACCCCCACAAATACACACCCACACACACCCACCCAGAAATCTGGGTCTGCATTTGCCACATCCTGAATAAACAAGTATGTTTATTGTCTGTATCCATAGACATACCCAAACAACATTCAGAATAGTAAATCCAGCCAGGGAGAATGTAACTTGTGTAACTTGAATGTGTGGAGACCTTTCAGCCCAGCTTAGTAATCCTCAGAGCCCCTGCTATCCATAAGGTATCAATATCCACGAGAGGGGAAACTCTGTGGTGAAAAGTCAATAGCTGCTGTCCATCCACAAAAATCCGAAATCGACTTTGTTCGCATGATATCTCAATCTGGAGAGAAGAAAAAAGTATAAAAGCAGAAAGCAGAAACAGTTGTTTAGACAGCCCATTACTTTGGTTGAAGAGACCCTTTTGAATTTATATGAGGCAGGTTTTTAAAAAAGGTGTTGTAAGTAAGACTACAAAGTTGGACAGAAAGAGAGCAGAAGAGAAGCAATATTTTAAAACTAATCACCCCAAAACAAATCCCCTCCCCATGTTCCTCTGCCATTGAAAAGTGTTGCAGTTAACCTTACCACCTTTAACTTGTGAAGGTAAGAACTCAAAGGGGAATGTTTTCTACTTGTTTATGAAACTATGGCCTTGTCAACATGAGAAATATCTAGATTCTACAATTATTTTCACATAGATTGTATCGAGATAAGAAAAGTAATCTGTTCAGACAAAGGGCACGACACGCTCCCAACGGTCTCCGCCTGCTTACTACTACATGAGACCTTGTTTACTCGTGAAGATACTGCTAATGTGTGTGATCTACACACAGGCCTACCCTGAAAGGCTGGTCAGTGATGAAGGGGAAGAACGGGATGGTCCCCTCTGCCCGGCCCCACCTGCCCGACACACAGGCCCTGCACTGGACCTGCCGCTCCTTCATCCGCACACAGAGCTCCAGAGCCACGTCAGTCGGGGGCTTCTGCTTCAGGCCCGGTCCACACGACAACAGGATGTAGAACCTACAGGGAAACACACACGCACGCACGCACGCACAGGCACACACACACATTTTTGAGTTGGACAATATATCAATACGCCTATCATGATATGAGTTTGAGATATTTGTTTGGTTATCGTGTAATTGTGCAGATTAGCCTAGGTTACGGTAGGCTATATTTAGGTCTACTTACGATTTTACTGTACTACAACTCTTGAAAAGTGGCACGTTTGCAAGGCAGACCCAATGGTTGAATGCCAATGAACAACCTAGCTGATTATGAGATCCCTTCCCAACAGATTCAATTTAGAGGCAATAAAAAATCCCATGGTACATTCTGCTGTACAAGCCCTTAGCACCAAGTAACCAATAAAAGGAAGAGGATGCGGTCGTTGTACCTGTCAGGCCGAGGCTCCACAACGCCCACCACGATTAATCTCTTTCCTATCCGCATGCCGTCTTTGATATGCCCGCTGAAAGGTACTGCCTGCAGGTCCAGCAAAACAAACACAAACTTAACACACACAACTTATTTGAAGCCTAATGAAACAATGATAAACTAAACGCACCAGCCCGTGGTTTTCATCACGTGGGATTTTATTACCAGGCTTGTCTGCTGCGCGTCATTTTCGGGGCAATGGCGTTGTCTATCAACTACTTTTGAGCCGACATCAAACTTTGGTATCCGTGGAAAATCACGTCCCCGTGGGACAGAGACAGAAGAGATGCAGTCTCCTGCCTAAATAGAGCGACACTTATTACACTTGATTTTAGTACGGGTTTCTTATTGAGTGAGTGGCTGACCGGAAAAACAACAACAGGAAAATGCGTCAAATTCCAAAGGTGCTTTCGCTCCCGTGAAGGTGGTCACGATGTGGCCGCGCGACCCCCCCCCCCCCCCCCCCCCCCCCCCCCCCCCCCCCCCCCCCGCGGCCGCGCGCCCCCCCCCCCCCCGCCCCCCGCCGGACAGCCACGCGCCTCGGTCCATGGGGTTCGTAATCCCATGTAGCATTAGGGGGGTTACTTTAAAGTTATTCGTAGTCTAGCAAATGACGTGTCGTAATCTATGTTTCACACACAAAGCATTGACCACGTTAGGAAAAGTCTTTTAAAACAGGTATCATTGCAGCCATAGGCATATTCCTTACTACATAGTTGGCCTTTTAGCACACAAACCGCTGTGGATTACCTTTCTCTCCGTGTCTGTGGTCGATTCAGCCATGTTGACGTGGGGGAAAACATGGAAGAAGGAACAAGAAGAAAACGATGTATTTTTTACTGGCGTTTGTCCAGCTCCCGGTCCTTGGGCGGGCGGTTGTTCTGCATGTCTGAAGTTTGCGCCGTCTCTCTCCAGCACTGTTTACAGTGACGAGACCCGCCGGACCTGTTCGGTTTGGAGTGCCGATGACGTCTCATGGTGATAACTCGTTGCTGCCGCCTCGGAAATGAAATCTATGAAAGGACGCATTGTGTAACAAAACATTGTCAATTGTATTGTGTACGGGGCCAAGGCCATCCGTAGACGTTTTGGTTGAAAACTGTAGGCTATTTGTTTGTAGTCCATTTGAATGAATCTATAATGAAACCTTTGTAAGT
This sequence comes from Phycis blennoides, assembly GCA_900302315.1. NCBI lineage: Eukaryota > Metazoa > Chordata > Actinopteri > Gadiformes > Phycidae > Phycis > Phycis blennoides. Next base: position 6,649 of record OMKI01046870.1, read on the forward strand.
CGCTTTGGATAAAAGCGACTGCTAAATGCCCTAAATGTAAATGTAAATGTAAATAACCATGTGGATAAAGTGTCACCTGCACAACAGCGACTGTACTTTATTAAGTCCACTGTAACCTTTTGCATTGTCTGCTGCTTTGGTCAGCTCAACATCAAATCTAAAGAACACGCTTTTTTAATGCTCGAAAATGTGTTGCATTTCCGATAGGACCTAATCTAGGCATACGTAATGGAACCAACATGTAGTGAGGAAGAATTAGCAGACCCTACCATCCCATCATGAGGACTTCCAGCGGCTGGCATGATGGGAGGTATTTGTGATCAGTTATTAATGTGTTTATTAGCATTTAGTTTTGTTGTGTTCTGTACCATGTCATTAACTTGTCTTGCTGCTTTTATTGTCTAAATCATCTTGTTCTCTGCTGCAATCATCCCCTGGAGACATTCAAGATGTACTACTACTACTACTACTACTACTACCACTACCACTACCACTACTACTACTACGTTTGCATTTATTAACAGAAAAGTTAAGAGTGTATTGCTTTCTTATGTAATTTACCAAAACCTTTATAAAAAAATACATCGAGCAGAAATGTTTTTTTTTAAAGCAGATGCCTAGGATGGTCAAACTATATCAATGCCAGCCACAAGCAGCATGGAACAAAATTAATTTGTTAAGGATGCAGTAAAGAGGTGACCTTTCTATTCTTTGTGACATGCACAATTTCTTGTCATTATGTACATGATACTTATGTGTCAAAAATCCTGTGTGATTTGAGGCATATTAATTGGTTAGTTTGAAAAAACGTAATGTGAACACATAGTTGTCCTATATGTTGTAATCAACAGATTGAGTTGAAACCCAAGCTTAGATAAATGTAATGCACAAGCATTTTTACTGTTTTAATTTATTTGATTTTGCTGAAAAACATCAACATTGAGAAGCTGGACAACTTAAAACCAAAACACCTGACCTAAAAGTGAGTTTCCAATCCAAGTTTTCAGGTAAAACTGACTACTGTTTGTCTGGGAACTCTAAAAAATGGATAATTGCATGCTGTTCCCCCTTGCGATTATGGCCAGCCCAGAGAGACATTCTATTCTAAAACAATAGAACATTTGCCAACATACCAACACCAGTTCAAGAAAGGCGCTGGTGGGGAAGTGTACCCCCCTTTGCCTTGTGCCACCTACAGGGGTAGAACGTTGACTGCCACAACCACTGAATCATTAAATAAACAAGAGGAAGAAGCCATCACGGCTGGTGGCTGAAGTCCAAGATGGCGCACATCCTGGATGAGGGAGGGCTTCCCAGTACAAAATGACATGCCCAGGCGGTTCTCCCAAAATATGGACCCAAGCCAGATGAACCCAGACAGGATGTGCATATCTTCATCAGCAGAGCCCCCCAAAGCTGACCAGGCCGAAGGCTTTTACCATGACGTTGAGGAACAAGGGCCAGACAGGCTATATAGCAAGAGGGAGAACCATGAGGTACAGCCTGATGGCTTCAGCAAACCCTCGGAGGCTGCCCCTTTCCAGGCTCAGCCAGTTCCCAGGACCCCCTGGATGCCACTCTACAACAAGGGGGTGGCAGAGTGTGGGAAGGGCCGAGGGATCCCCCCACAGAGCAGCGAGATCTGCCACTCACTACCCAGAAACCATTCCCACTTTGCCACTTTTCTCCGAACCAAAAGGAAGGGGGTCAAATGATCCCAAGGGGTCAGCAGTGAACTGAGTCCGGGCCCATCGGCACCGCTGTCCAAACGCCGAGGCAAAGAGGTATATCAGCCCGGCGTCAACAGAACCGTCACAGACCCAGGCAGGGTGAAAGGGTCAGGAAGTCCAGCAGAAGACAAGACAATTCACCAGAGAACAAGACACTTCAGCAGAAGACAAGACAATAAAGCAGAAGACAACAAGACAATACTGGCATCTCAAGAAGAACTCGAGGCCAGCAGTGAAATGGGAGTTGACGATCTTAAAAGCTCAAAGCCTCACAAAGTCTGCTTTTTCCAAAGAATGGCTAAGTCTACAGTTTCCTACTCTGCCCTCTCGTCCAAAACATATGAGTAACTAACATATTTTGCAGCTACATTGTTACTGTGACATTATTGTTTTCCATAAGTCAGAAAAAAGACAAACCAGTGCTTATAAGGTCACAGACTGAGAGAGAGGTCATCACATGGCTGAAAGCTCAGATGGAGCGCAGCACTGCCCAGACAAAAGCAATGCATAAGGTGTCTGACTTGGACTGCACTTAAAAGGCCGTAACCATAATTTGTCACCATAACGGTGCAGTTACAATTCCAGTATAATTTTGAGTTATTTTCTGATGAACTGGTAATGCATCTTCATTCCATCAATCAATCTCATCATTAATCTTGATTAATGGTTATATTAATTGTATTATATGACTGGATTAACATAATTCCAAAGAAGATGCAGCAGTCTCACTGGAGGTAGACAGTGGATGTGTATGTAGCTGCAGAGTGTAGCATTAGCAGCAATGTTATAATAGACATACATCTAGCAGGTGACTTCTATAAAAACAGACGACATGCTATTTGGTAATGCTACATTTGTCTCCAACAGGAGGCAGTTGTTGAGGTGTTGAGCTTGAACATGAGCTAGCAGACATGAGTAACAGGGTCAGGAAGGGCAGACATCTTCCACTCCAGGTAAGGACAACCACATGAACCTTGACCTCAGCAGCTTTACCCGCCTCATGCACCGGTGAGAGACGTTGTATTGGTCAATCAAAGAGCCTGATGGTACTGAGTTATGTCCTCTCCTGTCACAGTTGTGGGGCTTTAACAACACTACTGACAGTCAGTGACTGTAGGAGTGTAACCTTGAATGCAATCCAGGACTCTGGGTACTACCCCCTGGAGGGAGACGGTAGTGCAGCTGAGATGCCAAGCTAGACAACCTCCTCTGGTCACTGTTCTGTCAGACGGTAGCTAAATATTTGCCCTATATGAGCCCTTTAGAGCTGTAAAGTGTTTGGCTCACAGCTGAGAAGGTGTGAATTAGTATTACAATTCCACTGAAACAATAACAAGGGTGCCGGCTCCCCGGAGGTACGAGCTGCGGGGCTCACAGAGTGCATGGCAGGTTCCCGTTCCCCGAGCCCGGTCCAGATGGGGTATCGGCTGTCATGAAATCAGAGCTCCTGCATGCTTAGCCGCACAACAGCAGGTTGTTTTTTTTCCACAGACAAATGCCCATGAACCAACCGCTTGGACATTTGGACACCGTTAAGACGGTTTGTACGTTGAACTGCCATGCTGCCGAGTCCAGGCCAGGCGACTGAAATAAATGTATCTGTGTCCTGACAGGCCGCTATACTATCAAGGTGACCCCCATGCACAATGTGTTTTTGTGTCCTCTGTGACAGTTTGTCACACACATCAAGGCCTAAACATGCTTGGTCAACTGCTGCACATCCAGCAACAGAACCAAGTCTGCAATCAACACGAGGCAGCAACATGGTTTGGAGCCCCCGTCCCGATCCGTACCTCCTGCCGGATCCACACTGTTCACCTCACAGCACCATTACCACAGAACACACAAACACAACTTAAAGGTGCAGTCTGTGGGACTAACTGTTCACCTCACGGCACCATTACCACAGAACACACAAACACAACTTAAAGGTGCAGTCTGTGGGACTAACTGTTCACCTCACGGCACCGTTACCACACAGAACACACAAACACAACTTAAAGGTGCAGTCTGTGGGACTAACTGTTCACCTCACGGCACCGTTACCACACAGAACACACAAACACAACTTAAAGGTGCAGTCTGTGGGACTAACTGTTCACCTCACGGCACCGTTACCACACAGAACACACAAACACAACTTAAAGGTGCAGTCTGTGGGACTAAGTGGTATCTAGTGGTGAGGTTGGAGTTTTTTTTGTCTGTAAAATTATAGGTCATAGTTTACAAGTAAGATAGTGATTATGATAAAAAAAACTAAAACACAGACAGACAGACAGAAATACTTTAATAATCCCAGAGGGAAATTGCTTTAGTTACAAATACTCCAGTGCAATGGTAAGACGGTAAAAGGGAAAAGAAAAAACAGTATAGAAGTAATCACAGTTGAAATATAAATATAAAAATATACATAAATCTAGGCATACACTATAAAAATACAAAACATACAATAAATTAAAATTAGAAATATAAAGGTCAGTGAATGTCCAAGTTATAAAGTGATAAGTGACAATAAAGTGATCAGTGACCACTTAAAGAGAGGGGGTGGCTGACTCTCAGAGGGAGGTGTTGTATAGTTTGATGACTACAGGCAAGAATGATTTCCTGTGTCGCTCTGTGGTGCATCTCGGTGTGAGGAGTCTTCTGCTGAAGGTACTCCTCCGCTGAGCCAGGGTGGAAAAGAGAGGGTGAGAGGCATTGTCCAAGATAGACCGTAACCTGGACAGCATCCTCCTTTCTGCCACGGTCGTCAGTGTCCAGTTCCTTCCCCACTACATCACCTCTTGATGAGTCTATTAAGTCAATTGGTGTCCGCAACCTTCATCCCACTGCCCCAGCATGTGACAGCGAAGATCGCACTGGCAACAACAGACTCATAGAACATCCTCAGCATTGTGCTACAGATGTTGAAGGACCTTAGCCTCCGCAAGAAAAAGAGTCGGCTTTGGCCCTTCTTCTAGATAGCCTCTGTATTCCTGGTCCAGTCCAACTTGTTGTTGAGGTACACCCCCAGGTACTTGTACTCAACAGTGTCGACAGGAACCCCCTGGATGAACACAGGGCCCACCGGTGTTTTTGCCCTCCTCAGGTCCACAATGAGCTCCTTTGTCTTTGTTCCATTGAGCTGCATATGGTTCAGCTCACACCAAGAGACAAAGGTGCCCACAACAGTCCTATATTCACCCTCATCACCCTCTTCAATACAACCAACTATTGCAGAGTCATCAGAAAACTTCTGAAGGTGGCAAGACTCAGTGCAGTAGTCTAGAGCACATCCTGTCTAGAGCCGTTTGTCCGTTCTGGGCTACTGTAGAAACATGGTGGTGCAACATGTCTGGCTCCATGGAAAAGGACCCGCCCCCAATGTAGATACAAAGGGCTCATTCTAAGGTTCACATTTATCATTATATATGGATGTAATTAGATACTAATAAAAACATACTTTATTCAATTTCTGCCAATTCTGTTACGCTAGTAGCCACAACAATTCTACACATTTAACAGGAAAACATTTCCCCTGCCGAACGACTTTATCCAAAACATTGCATGGGCTGCTCATGCTCACTTTAGAAGATTTTACTGTAATTAATATATATATATATAGATATATATATATATATATATATCTATATATGTTGCAGTTGTTTTTTAACTTTGTTTCCTGATCTTACTAAGGAAGTAGGCTTATTGCAACAATTATGCTGTTGTAATACAAAGCATGTATATTTAAAAGTCATCAATGAATGCCAGCACATTTTAATTGTATTAAGCATTGTTAAATCACATGATTGACACCAAATGTTGAGGCCTTCAGGGTATGTGGGCAAGTATCCACTTACTATACTACTGCAAGCTTAATAATATAGGAAAACTTCACGCAATAATTCAGAGCATTGTATTTAATATAAAAAAAATATAAAAATTAGATTCATATAAATATTAAAAAAGCTAAAGAAACAACCCTTTACAAAAAAACAGAATTAATACAGTAAAAAGGCATTTTTATGACCCAAGTACAAAATTCTATCTTGAAGTTCAAGTTAAAGTCAAATATAAAAAGGCAGCAATTTACATGGAAAACATTTTCAAAACTCTGAGGATTAACCCAACATTAGGGGACCACTTCTCTACAGAGAGGCCAAACATTATTGGCAATGTTTTATGCAACATTTTAACTTCTTACAAGGTTATCAAGAATAGGACTAATCCTTGACTCCCCCCCCTCCCCAATTTTTTTTTTTTTTAAATAAAAACAATTAAAAAATACCCTACCCTCATGCTCTTGTATGTTGTTGTACAGTATGTCTTGGCACTTCATAATTGCTCTTTGTAACTTGGCACTTAGCCAGAGACGTTGTATATTAGCAATGATTAACCTAGCAATTGGAATGCTTGAAACTTGTTCTGGTGACTTTCTTACTGTATTAACAGCAATGAAATGTTTCACCTTCTTCTGACAAATGTACTCTTTGTAAGTCGCTTTGGATAAAAGCATCTGCTAAATACCCTAAATGTAAACGTAAATGACTAAACAACGTATCCAAGAAGAAAGGAGATGGAGGCCCCCAGAGAGAGACCTAGGGCCAGGAAGAAGGTCATCAAGACCCCTGCAGTCTCACCGTCTCTACAACGCACTAACCTGAGAGAGACAGAGACAGGAAAAGCGAGTGAGAGAGAGCAAACAAAGAATTATTTGCATAGTGTACTTACACATTTTTGTATAGATGTTACTGTCCTTTTTTTTCCTTCCAATTATTGTTATTTTCGTGTTTTTGTACTGGACATCATTTTTTTTTTTTTACTTCTTCTGCTTTAGACGATATCAATGTTTCTTTCCTATTCCAATACAGGAGGATGCCTCCCTCACCTTTGTGAGGGAGGCAGGCCGTTCAGAGAAGCAGCCAGTGTGTCTGCTCTCCAGTGGTACACTCACTGCGGTGCGTAGGCCATGCAGAGGCTGACCAGGTAGCCGTTGGAGAAGGCGAACAGCACCATGATGGTGACGAAGGCCACGTCGTGAGAGAAGAGGACCGGCAGCTTGGAGCCGGGGATGTTGCACGTCATGAGGACCGGGATGAAGACCGTGCGGGAAAACACTACTACAGGGAAGAGCCGGCTTTCCTTTGTCGGCTGTGTGTGGAGGAGGAGGAGGAGGAGGAGGAGGAGGAGGAGAAAGGAGGTGAATTAGATAGGGGCCATGGTCTCCATTTATGCTAAGGGATGGACTACAGGAAATATAGGAGCTGCACACAACCAAACCAGACTGAACCTTAGGAGTTGAAATATATCTATGCAATAATTAAGGGAAGTACTTAATACGTACTTATTAATTACTTAATAATCATGGAAGACTAAGACCATAATGAACAAAGATCAATTCAAAACCGAATAATCAACTTGGCCTTATGTCCATTTTTTATTTGCAGTGCTTGGAAATGAAATACAAATTCTTGGTCTTTCAAACTAAGATGGCAACCTGCGTACACTGGGCCTTCCATGATGGTGGCACATGATTGGCTGAATTACGGACGGCCGGGACAACACTCACCCACTGCACCAGTGACGGGACGCTGCGTCCCAGCAGGTCCATGGAGTTGAAGACGATGAAGCAGCAAACACAGGTGAACACCTTGTCTGAGTGACAGGAGCCCCACAGGGTATGATTACCCTGGTATTCAGGTATTGATTCACAACAATACGTACAATAACTGAACACCATTACATTTTTGGCTCATGTCGATTCAAAGTAATTGCCATAGCTAAGCCAGGACAGTATTATCGGGAAAGCTAGACTTAATCATGCACATCAAAGCTACCTAAAGGCTCCCATTTTAACCAGCCAATCAGCAGCCTATTATGTGTGTGTGATTGAAATCAAACAATAAATTATCACAACAACATTTTTTGTGTGTGTGAAGAGATCATTTATCTTACACGGGCTCTCATAAAATGTACAAAAACCGACAAACACTAGTTTTGAAGACACTAAGAGAGCGGAATCCTTAAACACGCGAACGAATGCAATTTCCCTCAGGGATCACTAAAGTATTTCTGTCTGTCTGTCTGTCTGTCTGCAGCGCCAACTTGCGGTCTGACAGCGGTCTGTTTCTCTTTTAATAGTATGATGATGACAAACAGGCCTAAAACTAGCCGGTCCATAAAGAGCAGCTTAGCCTCACCCCATCCAGTGTGAGTGCTGTAGACGGTCTTCACTCTGACCGTGATCACGGGGAATACAGACAGGGTCACGGCAAAGATGCACGTGATGCAGACAGCCATCACCCAGATCTGGTGGGTTTGAAACACGTTAGACCCTACGGTGGGGGGGGGGGGACTCACTGACCACCAGGTGAACCAGGTGCCGGTATCTGTGTCCTTATTGGTGGCTGCATTACATTGCAGCGTTGAATTGTATCAACGCAGCTTCATTTTAAGTCCAAAAAAAGTGGAAAACGTGTTTTAATGATGTCATCATAAAACTTGGCGTAGTGAGTAGAAATGAATCCTTCTGTCCCAAAATGCTCATTTCCAATCTTAATTAGAGATAAACCACAAACAAAGGCACCTTTTTGAAGACGGCAATGACAGACGACCTCTTCTCGGGCAGCTTGTAGTCCAGTGCCTCTAGGTCTTTGGAGTTCTTTAGTCTGTCTTTCAAAGACAATACAGCAGTCCAGTCAGTCAGCAGCTCTTAACTGATTTGTCAGATCTCAATCTAAGTTCATCTGTTTGAAAATACAACCAACTAAAATGAGCAATACACTTTAAATCAAGAATCATGAGACCAACCTTGGCTTTCAATTGGCATCTTTTCAATCGGCTGTTTCTCCATCTCATCTCTGGTCAGATAAAAACGTGCAAATTCCTGTTGACAAAAAAATATATAATATTAATAATAATAATAATACATTTTATTTAAAAGCGCCTTTCAGGTCACTCAAGGACACTGTACAGATAAAATAAATTAAAATCACATAATGACAATATACATATCACAGGATAAAACAAATCATGTTAAAAAAGAATAATAATAATAAAATCGACATAATGAGCTAAAATGAAATAAAATAGGACAGGTGTAGCAGGAGGTTAGAGGGAGTAGGCCGTCTGAAACAAGTGGGTTTTGAGACGGGATTTAAAAATGGGGAGAGAGTCACAGTTCCGGAGGTCAGGTGGTAGGGAGTTCCAGAGCTGGGGAGCAGAGCGACTGAAGGCTCTGCCACCCATTGTGCTGAGGCGGGCACGGGGCACAGAGAGGTGGATGGAGGAGGAGGATCTAAGGGAACGAGTGGGGATGGTGATGTGCAGGAGGTCAGACAGGTAGGGAGGGGCGAGGTTGTGGATGGCCATATATGTGAACAGGAGGAGTTTGTACATGATGCGGTGAGTTACAGGGAGCCAGTGGAGGTGCTGGAGGACAGGGGTAATGTGGTGGCATGTGGGAGTCTTTGTGATGATACGGGCGGCAGAGTTTTGGACCAGTTGGAGTTTATGGAGGGTCTTGTGAGGGAGGCCGAAGAGGAGAGAATTGCAATAGTCCAGACGGGAGGTGACAAGGCTGTGAACAAGGATGGCAGTGGTGTCGGGGGTGAGGGAGGGGCGTAATCTGTTGATATTGCGGAGATGGAAATAGGCAGTGCGGGTAATAAAGCTGATGTGAGAGTGGAAGGAAAGTGTGCTGTCGAGGATGACACCCAAACTCTTTACCTGGGGGGAGGGGGAAACTGAGGAGCTGTCGATGGTGAGGGAGAAGGTATTGACTTTAGCTAGGGTGGATTTAGTGCCGAGGAGGAGGATTTCAGTTTTATTACAATTTAATTTTAGGAAGTTGGTGATGTGACCGAGGGGGAGGAGATAGATGATGAATAGAAGAGGGACCAGGACAGATCCCT
>OMKI01046873.1:0-10188 GCA_900302315.1 Phycis blennoides
TGAAACATAACAGCAGCTCTGCGTGCTGCACTCATATTAACGCATACCTACACACCACACACTCTCTCTCTCTCACTCACACTCTCTCTGTCTCACTCTCTCTCACTCACAGACACTCTCACACACACATACACACTCTCTCTCTGTCTCTCTCTCTCACTCACACACACACACACATGCACTCTCTCTCTGTCTCACTCTCTCTCACACACAGACACTCTCACACACACATCACACACACACACACACACACACACACACACACACACACACACACACACACACACACACACACACACACACACACACACACACACACACACACACACACACACACACACACACACACACACACACACACACACACAGACACACACACACAGACACACACACACACACACACACACACACAGACACACACACTGGGCCTATTCATTTACTCTGTCCAGCACCCTCTTCCCCATCACATGCCACATTTACTCCAGCGTCACATTACTGTAACAATAACTTGCCTTTCTCTCTCTCTCTCGCTCTCTCTCTCTCTCTCTCCCGCTCTCTCACACACACACACACCTCTCCCACCCACTCTCACATACACACTCTGTCATTCCCATTCTTTATTTCCCATATCATTCCCACACACTGTTACCCACACATGTGTAGGTGTGTAGAATGTATTACAACTGAGCCAACTGGTTGAGTGACACAGCCCACCCTCTGGATGAGGAGTGTGTACCGGGGGAGTTGTGACGTGAGCGTGGGGTTGGATGTGGGTGGTGGAACGTCGATGGACGTGGTTAAGTATGACAGCTGTAACAGGATGGGGCCCGGAGCAGTTGTACCAGAGCACCGTGGGCCCACTGTGGTCCTCTCAGGTGTGAGAGAAACGCACACACGTAAACAATGGAGACTTATTCTTTCTGTGGAGAAAGTGACACTTTGGGATGGATGAATTGCAATTAATTTATGAACATGATTATTACAGGATTGTCATTTGATAACATCTAATCATCACATATACACTTCTGAGACTGAAAGAGGAATTTGTCTGCTGTCAAAATATCTCCCTAAAACCTCTTTAGATTTTTCCCACTGGGAAACGAGTCCTATTCTGATGAGAAAGTCGACTCGATAGAATCAATTAGTCCTCAGTGACGACAAAGGACACCTCATGGCCATGTTTGAAGTTTGTATGTTTGTTTCACTCGAGTAAAATACAACTCCTTTCCACGTTAACACATTAACGCTCTAGATAAATCTGTAAACCTTAGCATATAATGTTTTTAATGCAAATCAACCACTTCCTAATGTTTTCCCTAATGTCTCTCTGGCACACGCCTGATCTTCCAGACTGGTGTGTGGGTTGTGATGATGTGGTCCTCTCTGGTGGGAGAGGACCACCAGGTTTGGACCTGGTCTCTCACACGGTGGTGGGGTGTCTCACGGCTTCCCCCCGCCAGGCGGGCGTGCTGGGGACACAGTGTGGCGCTCTGTGTGCAATGTGTGGCTGTTCCCCGGCCTGATGAGAGTGGGGCGGACGGCCTGCTTCCTTCAGTCCACTGACCATCATCCCATCCCCGTCATGTCAGTTATAAAGGCCTTCACTTTGGCTGCATTTACCACTTGCATCCTTATAGCTAATATTTGTATTCATTTTTTACTTCAATATAATTGGAATGATACTTTGTCTAACTAGTGGTGAGGTAACTACAGATCCCCTGTGGAATATCATAATCATCAATAATGTTATGTCTTTTGAATTGTAATATCTTCGTTTGAGGGCTTTTCCCAGCATATTTTGATATTGCTCACTGATTATCGTATCATGTGAATAATGATAAAAAAGAGTATTTTAGTAATTGATTGACAGCCCTAATATATTTAGAACATTTAATTGACTCTGGCTGTCTAATGGGAGTTGACTGGCAGAATACTAGTGTTTACCTAGCTGCTCAACACTGTGCCCAGCTTATAGACCCTTGGTTTGCAGACCTGAGATATTCAGAGCAACTGGTGATTTAGACTGGTGGTCATGGAGACTGTGTTGCCTTGGTAACTGTCTAAAATCAGGTCCACTGTTGGCCAAAATAGACAGCAGAACGTAGTAAAAATGTGTCTATTACACACACGTGCACACACACACACAAACACACCGATTCTATGGTTATATTTTCACGTTCATTTTAGGGTTTTTTTTGTCAAACCAAGTCTAGAAAGGGAATTTTTTTGTGCAAAATGTGCTGGTTATGCCAAATATTGTCAACCTCATTGTTTCAATGAGAAGTAGTAGTACCCACACTAGACCAGCTAAGGATATTATTAAAGGCATCTCTTGACCTTTAGGGAATGCCATGAAAAGAAGCCTTCTAATGCCATTGTCCTTGTTCACACAGCATTTTGAATCTCTCTCTGTACTGCGAGTTGATAAACGATTGCAAGGTGGCGAGGCAAAGAGAGATGTTTTCTCCATCTGAACAGGCGTTGTATGAGAGATACAGACAGTGGTTTTGAGCTAATGTACGCCACACTCTATCTAGAATCGGGATGTGTTCTCATTCAGGCGGAATCTTTCAACCTTGTTTCTCCCAACCCCCCCCACGTCTAAATGGGTGGTTGTGAGTGCGCTGTGCAATATAATCTAGATACCATCTAGATGGAAAAATGTTTGTAGCATCTAGATATTTCTATTGTGTCAACGGATGTGTAGTTGTATCCACGCTGGCTGCTCAGTGTGACCCGATGTCGCTCCAAAGTGGCGTGTTGGAGCCTCTTAACTCCAGAGTGGCCCGGTTCAGCAGAACTGGAACACTGCAGCAGAACAGAATGACGGCCGTGAGAAATACAGACATAATGTCATGCAGCGAGAGAAAGACAAAGAGAGAGGGAGTGGAAACGAGGGAGGAGGCCAGGGAAGGTGAAATGAAAGACGCAACCACATCTAGACTGCAGTTCTGGACGTGTACCCCTCTGCCCCCCCTCCCACCCACAGTAGAACTAGTGCAGTGCCAAAAAAAAAGGCGGGTCAAAGGCAGAGCAGTGGAGTATGAGAGGAGCTGTCTGACACGGACGCAGCAAACAGACGCATGCACACCAGCAGTTCCCACGGAGACAGTCGTGTTGAAAATGGATGGAGGGGGAGGCAAAAGCAAACGGTGCCCACTCTGCCCTCACAAGGTGGTGTTTTGTCTGAAAGAGGCCGTGTTGGCGGAGGTGCACTACAGAGGTACATCACATCATGTCTGTCACACACTTTCACTTCCACGCCTCCGTCTCTCACTGCATCTGCACAAACAGGATTAGCAGAAAAGAGAGACAGAGAGATGTATTGTGTGTGCAGACTGCAACCTGCCGCTCACTGAATTAATCATGACATGGTCTTTTTCTACTCCCACTCCTCCTTTCATCTTTCATCCCCCACTCTGCTCTTCCTTTACCTCCGCCTGGCAGTCTTTCCTCTCATTCATTTGTTTTTTACTCCTCCCCCACCGTGGCTATACCTCTTATGACCCCGACGACCCAGCTTTTACATTTGTGGATGTGTGTGCTGTTCCCATGCGTGTGTCCACTCACATAGGGGTTGTTCATAGCGTAAGATGGGTTGTTCATAGTTATCTTTCACTGTTGGACACATAGAGAAGGAGCAGTCAGTAGTGTGTAAGTAGTAGCTGTTCACCAGAGGTCATCACCAGGAAAAGTGACTCACATCCTCAGTTGCTAACAGGAAGTGCGGTCGTGTCAACTACAGTATCTATGATAGTAACTTCTCACTGCTACGGGGCTTTTAGTGAAGTGGCTCCATATCAATCGTATTATTGATCACTAAGTCACATGTATGAATGTAGTCCAGATACAATCAGTTATTCCCAGTTGAAGCGTTACCAGTAGTGTTAGTGGTTAGAGCCTGTTGGGGTTAAGAGGTCAACAAGCCCACATGGTCTGCTACCTTTTGAACCGCTTTGTGCTAAGCTCCCAGCTTTGTGGCCATCATAGTCGTTCCCAAAGCATTCTTTGTTTGGATTTTCCATCTGGCGCATATGAGGCTAATCTACTATCAGAAAGAGAAGCTGTGTGTATATGCTGGTCATCACCTAACCCTTTTCTATCTCTCTCTCTCTCTCTCTGTGTTTTGTAGGATGAAGTTGACAGCCAGAGTCCTGTATTAAGAGACAACCCTCAGCTCCATGAAGAAGTGAAGGGCTGGCTCAAAGACCAGAAAGTCCAGGAGATCTTCATGCAAGGTAAAGGTAGTTATTAAACAAATGTATATCTATCTATTACTCTACTGCACTAAAACATAACTAAGAATTGTTCTAGTGAAACAAGCACATGAAGAGCTTTAAAGGGTTATGGGATGCTATAACATACAAACCACTAAACATTACAGTTCTTCTCTGTGAACAGCCTGTAACCCACCTTAACATTTCATTGTAAAGTTAATATAAAATATTAAATTGTGTGGAACATTGCAGTGGTCCAGGGCTCATGGAAAGGTATTCTTGCGGTATTACACATCTCTTTGGTACAATTCCATCAGATTTCTTCCAGACATCCATCCACCCCTTTCTTCTCGGTTCTCAGCTCTGTACTGATGGCTGTGGGCTCCCGGTCCTTCTTTTTGTTGGGTTTATCTGTGGTCCAGGTCCTTATTCATTGAATGGCTACCGGGTGCGTGTGTACAGACAAGACTCAGCCACCCAGTGGTTCACTGGCATCATTACTCACCATGACCTCTTCAGCAGAAACATGGTCGTCATGAATGATCAGGTGAGCACACACACGCACACACACACACACACACATATGCAGGTAGCAGAGAGGGAGGGTACAAAATCTTTCTCTTTTGCTCTTTTGCGCTCTCTCTGTGCAACTCTCAAATCCAACCTACATAACCTTTAATACATTATTTACACCATATAAGCAAGATCACGGAAGTCTGAGTAACCAAGTTATCCAAGGTCCTTCTGAAGAGGTCACATTTCGGATACATTTCAGATGCTTCTCAGACATTTACTCTGACAGTGACTATGATAGTCACCTAGGTGTCAAAGTCACAACACATTAATTTTATGACCCACATGGTGTAGCCTTGACATAAAAACATTGATTTGAATTGCTGATTTAAAAGTGGACAGAACATCCACTGGCAAGAAAAGGATATCAAGAAGAAACTCTCGCTCACACACTTTTTAGCCACATTTAGCCCACTTCTGGCATCAATTAAACAGGCAATTCAGCTATTTGAATGGCAGTAGTCTGGTGTTGTGGGAGCACAATGTGTTCCTTCCAGAGGAATGTAGCATGCTAACACTGGTCTAACCTGTCCAGGTGCTGGAGCCTCAGAACGTGGACCCCTCTATGATCCAGATGAGCTTCCTGGACGACGTGGTCCACTCCCTGCTGAAGGGGGAAAACATTGGCATCACTTCCAGGCGCAGGTCAAGATCTAGTCAGAACAACAGCACTGTCCATGTGAGTGTTTCAGCACACATACACAGTCCACATACCACACACAATGCAGCTGTATATGTGTCACACACTCAGACTTCAGCCAATTTGTGCAGCATGCGGTCGACCTAGTTAAGGCAATGCGGCTGTGGGTTTGCTCTGTGTGTTGTATTTTGATGGAATCTTAAATCCTGGGTGAGTGGCGACCCGTTTGGTTTCTACACATGTGTGTGCGTATGTACTCGTTCAGTTCATGTCCAACATAATCCTGTCAGTGCTCATGAAGTTGAGTTCATAGAGCGGGCTGATTTCCTTCATCTTGTTTTATCACGTGGCTCCTGGCTGTACTGTGAGGTTCAGTTGGATCCTTCTCAGCAGCCTTCCCAAGTGACATGGGCTGGTGGAAATACCTTCATACCTCTATAGTACTGACTTGTGGTGCAGAGTGGAATAGCAGTGTAGTGGGTGTTGTTGATTCGAAGTAACGTGGTGAAGAAACAGAAATGGGTATACTGCAAATACAACATCTCAAGTTATCAAATGTTATGCCTAACAGTGCTTGACGTACTAGTAAACATACTATGTGTGATATTGTAACACAGTTCTGAAAATAATAGCACTATAGCATTGGAATTATATACTACTACATGCAATAATGGTAATGGATTAACTTCAGTAGTCAATGGTCATGGTGAGCTACAAACATAGCTCCGCCCTCAAATCCATATTCAGATTTAGCATTTTGCATAAGATGCTTGCAAATTAGTGTTAGAAGTCTGTCTATCAGATCATCCAACAAGGACATTTGGTCCATCACTTAATGGCCAGGGCTAATTAGGGCAAAGTTCAAATCAGTTGAACTCTGAGCAGAGCCATTTAAATCTCTGAATTAGGATGTCATAGGCTGATCTGTATGTCAATCCAATCCACCAATCATATTGGTCATTAACAGGAATCTCTCCTGTCCCACATCCTGTTTTGTTTTCATTTCACTTTGTTGTTTTCTGTTCACACATGTCAGACGGCAGGAGGGAGAGCCGGCGGAACCACTGGCAACACTCAGGTACTGAGAACACACCACAGTAGAAAACAGGACGCCATGTTGGAACTAAACACACCACAGTGATGAGAGCAGGACGCCATGTTGGAACTAAACACACCACAGTGATGAGAGCAGGACGCCATGTTGGAACTAAACACACCACAGTAGAGGACAGGACGCCATGATGGAACTAAACACACCACAGTAGAGGACAGGACGCCATGATGGAACTAAACACACCACAGTAGAGGACAGGACGCCATGATGGAACTAAACACACCCACAGTAGAGGACAGGACGCCATGATGGAACTAAACACACCCACAGTAGAGGACAGGACGCCGTGATGGAACACTGAACCAATCATACAGTGATTTATTATAGGATTCTCTTCTGTTTATCTATGTATGACTAGAACATAATTCTTTTAAACAATATCTTTCATTATCTTACAATATCAGCATTTTCACTTCCCAGTCTATGCACTGTTAGAGGAGAGGGTGGAGAGAGAGTAGACACTAAAGAAGAGAGATTTAGAAGATATTAGATAATAGATATACAGTAACAGTAGACAGGAGAGATGTAGTAGACAGAAGAGAGATACAGTAGACAGCGGCATACTTATCTGTTGTGGTCATGTGCTGTATGAGTGAATATTTACAACTGTTGTTATTGTTTTCAGGGTCACTACACACGAGCCCAGGCCAACAGCCCCCGCCCAATCACTAACTCATCAGGAAGTACTCCAAAGGGCTCCCAGGGCGCCATGGCCTCGCAGCAGCAGGGCCTGTCACAGCCAGGCCATCAGACGGCCAGCCAGTCCCATCACTCCCCCGGGGGCAGTGGGCGGGAGCAAAGGGAGCAGCGAGGCCCTCGCTCGTCCAGGAGAAAAGGATCGGACAGCAGTGTCCCCGAGGAAGACAAGGACCGGAGGGAGGACCACATGGGGAGAGGTGAGAGCACACTCACACACGGCCAACTGGTACTAACAGACTCCAATTAAATGTTGTTACTAGAAGGCTTCATTCTTTATTAGTATTTAATAGGCACCAGTAATGAAGTCAATGGACTTGTGTTTTATACTAGCTTGGGAACCAGATGAAACTGAGAGTTGGTGTATTTGCTGTGGCAGATGGTCTGGGCCCCCCCCCCCCCCTGTTCAGACCTCCAGTGCACCTGGGCAGGGTTGGGCCAATCACAACCGTTTTTCTGATACTGGGCGGGGTTGGGCCAATCACAACCGTTTATCTGATACTGGGCGGGGTTGGGCCAATCACAACCGTTTATCTGATACTGGGCGGGTTCAATACGATGAGGAGATGACCAGGGTGGCTGCCGCTGGTCTGCCTGGTCTGTTGTAGTAGTCAGTAGTAAACAGACTGGACCGTAGAATCTTTTGTTGATGAAAATGTGTTTACCGTTGGTTTGACGTGATTTGGTGAAAGTTGGATTCACCAACGCAGCACTCAGTGCTGAGTCACACGGTTTGTTCTGTTCTGATTGGCTGGAGGTCACACGGTTTGTTGCTCTGATTGGCTGGAGGTCACACGGTTTGTTGTTCTGATTGGTTGGAGGTCCATCCACTTGTGTCCTGAGGCATTTTGGTCCTCGCTTGTTGATTGACCAAAAACAAACTTCTAGCTTCCAGACAAGCTTCCAGACTAATAATTGGTCTGGTAATCTCAGGCTGGTTTTACACACCTTGGGGATTTGGATAGTTGCTGGTCAAGAAGGACCAGGGCCAAAGATTCAATTCAATATGTATTTATTTTTAACTTGGCCGGTTGAAAATTGGAATAAATGAAGAAATGAATTGAAAGTAGCAGCCCACAACCTACTGCTCAGGATCGCTAAACAGGTGTTGTGAAAACATCATTTCTGACATGAGGAGAACAGTACCACATAATGCAAGAAAACAAGCAATGAAACCAAAGCACTGTATCTGCGTCAGCATCACAGTCTACCATTTTACTGCAGAGTTGCATTCACTAGTAACGCTGCTTGGAATTCCAGTTAAGATAAAAAACTCTGTCTGAACTTATTGTCTCTTTGTTCTTGCAGATTCTAAGCCCAAGGTCAAGCCGACGGTGAACAAGCGGCGGAAGACTGAGGACGAGGAAAAGAAAGCGGGCCTTAAGAGGCTGAAGACAGAGATGACCTCTGACCTGTCGGAGAGCAGTGACAGTGAAAACCCGCACAATAAGAGGACAGTCCTCTCATCCTGCTCGTCTTCCTCATCCTCTTCCTCCTCCTCTTCGTCCTCGTCCTCCTCTTCGTCTGAGCCCAACTCTGAGAACGAGTTAAAGACTCGCGGTGGGGAGCTCAACGCCAGCAACGTTTCCAAAATGGAGGAGGACGAGAAGCCAATCCCGTTAATCGCAGGCTCTAAACTTAACGAGTCCCCATCACTCATTGGGCGGCTGTCGCCGTGGACTGAGGTTGGAGGGCCGGAGGACAGTAGAAAGGCGGTGGTGAAAGAGACGGGCCCCTCGGGGACAAAGGAAGAACAGGAGCTGACGGTAGTAACGCAGGTCCCCCGGTCGCCACGGCAACACCACGCGCCCCTACTGAGCGCTGCTGTCCACGGCTGCATTATGGAGAGCAGCAAGAGCACTGTGAACGGTACCAGATCTTAAACACTATAGTCACCCATTGTTTTACCAAACATAATATTGAACACTTGATTTTTATGTGTTACATAAAAACAATGTCTTTTGCAATCCCCTTCCCAGCCACCCCTCGATCCCAGACCCCATCGTCGACGCCCTCGTCTCATCTCCATAGCAACGCCGTCATGGACATCACTGAGGAGGCTCAGGCCACGGTGCACCGGGAGAGCTCAGAAGCCGTGTCGGCGCTCCTGGCCTCCCAGAAAGCAGAGTCCACAGCTCTGTCTCCCTACCTCCCACTCAACCCCTCCCCCGTGTCCTCTCCCCCCGTGCCCCCGTCCCCCTCCCCCTCCGAGGGGGGGCGGCGTCCGGACGCCGAGCCTGCTCTGCAGCCGCCGCTGCCACCGCCGCCCGCGCAGGGCATCATGGGAGCTGGCGCCATCGCAGCAGTCCGCAGCTTTGGCAGCAAGATGGAGTTTGCCCACTCCGAGGTCATCAGGTAAGAATTCTGGACTATCCTTTTATTATTACTGTTTAAAAATTAGGCTGCATGTTTAAAATGTGTGTGATCCTTTTTGTAGACCGGTCACCTCAGTGTCTGAGACTGCAGTGCCAGGAGAAAAAGAGAAGACTCCCCTACAACACCATAATCATCATAATCATCATCCTCATCTTCAGCAGCAGCAGCATCATCAACCACATCACACACAGCAGCATCAGCAACACTACACGGGCCTCCTGCCCTGCATTAAGAGCCCTTCTCTATCAGAAGAGACGAGAAAACACCAACAGTCCCCATCTCACAAGATAAAGGCCCATCCCACACCGGAACTGTGCAAACCTAGAGTGAGCCCCAGCCCCAAACCTCAGAGCCTCCACAACCACCCCTACCACAACCCCAGCCTGGCCGTCCTCTCCTCTGACTTGCTCAAAGCAAAGGTCCAACACGGTCTTCTGGACTCTTCCAAACCCAAACCCAACACCTCCCCTGAGGTGTCCAGGCATAAAGTGCCTAAATACTCCGACACCCCCCCCTCCCCGATAGGCCGTGCCGTGGTGAAGCCCGAGCCCCCGGACGCCCCGCGGCCCGGC
>OMKI01046878.1:21452-35134 GCA_900302315.1 Phycis blennoides
CACACGCCTTACACAGACACAGACACACACACACATTTATATACATTCATACACAAATATAATCATGCACACATATGCTCCCATACACACACACACACACACACACACACACACACATACACACACACACACACACACACACACACACACACTTATAAATACAATGAATTATTTAGAATTTGCGACAGTGGGATTGGCCTAAGCAGTGTTATTCATGTGATTCAGGGTCAGTGCCCCACGTCATATGCGGGGGTTAGCGGGGGCTAGTGGGGGCTAGCGGGGGGCTACCTTGGTGCGGTCATCTTTGGCCGAATGCTCGGCGTCCGTGTCCTCGTCGGAGGCCACGCTGTCGTAGTCCGGCTGGTCGGCGTCCGGACCCTCGCTGCTGGAGCCCACCCTCATGCCCCGCATCAGCAGCTCCACACTGCCTGCACCGCAGACAGCCGGCAGTGAGTGTGAGTGTGAGTGTGAGTGTGAGTGTGAGTGTGTGTGTGTGTGTGTGTGTGTATGAATAGGGATGGACATTTATAATTTATTTCTATTTGTTTTTAATCAATCAATGAATGAAAATATTGTGATTGTTTGCTTCCGCAATACTCGTCAGGTTGACGCAAATGTCGACATAAAAAAGGAAGCCATGTCCACGTGATCTTTCTGGAAGCCACGACAGAGGGTGCTGCTGTGTGTTCGCCACAAGTCAATTTGCAGCCACCACACGTTCTGTTCCATTGCGTTCATTTAAAAAAACAATGGCGGTTTTGAAACCCGTATGATAAGAATTACAACACGAAATATAAAAACATTAGAGTATGGCAATCTACAGAATCCCAGCACACACACACACACACACTAGAAGATGGATACCCGACCCGAGCCCGACGGGACCCGACGGGTCGGGTCGGGTTCGGACAAATATTTAGAAATGATGCTCGGGTTCGGGTCGAGCTCGGTCACATCTGCGCGATTTGAAATGTTTAATTTACCCGCGCGTTAACCCGTGCATGTTGCACGCAACAACAACAAAAAAGCTTGATGCCTGTCGGGCTCGGTTACTGTTCTGTCGGACGCGGGCCGGGCTCGGACAGAAAATTCCGGCCCGATCTGCACTCTAACGCGCGCACACACACACACACACACACACACACACACACACACACACACACACGGCCCTCGGCCACGGCGCCCGTCTTCACTCACCCTTGGGGCTGGCGATGGAGTTCCCCAGCTGCCGGCGCTTGGCGTCGCTGAGTATGTCGATCACGAGCGTCGCAAATTCGTGCGCGTTGAACCTGGCGAGCTTCTGGCGGCCCTGTGAGGGAAGAGAACCCACGACCGTCACACCTTCACACGCCTCCACGCACCCAAAGAGGCGCGCGCGCGGCACACTGACACGGCGACGGCAGAGCCCCGGGGACGAGACAATGCGCGTCGGTATGGCAGACCGGGGTGGGGGTGCGGGTGCGGGTGCGAGGCGGCGGCCCCCCAGCTTGCCTGGTTGCGTGTGGAGGAGTACTCGGGGTTTACTGGAAGGAAGGGCACCACGGTGGTCTCGGTCACCAGAGTGCTGTGGTTCTGTGTGGCCAGCCACACTGCGGACGGTAGGGAGTCAGAGTGCACAGCGGTTAGGTTCCCCGGTCAATACCCCATTAGTTGCTTTTAAAGCAAAACGATGCAGACAATGTCGAGTAGTGGTGTGCATTAAGGAACATCGGGCGAAGACACAGCGCCGGTTGAAATGGCAATATTACACTTTACACTCAGTTTGATTTATATTGAAAACATCCCTGACGTGATCACACAATGACTTCATAACACAACAATGATGACGTCAGAACAATGACTTACCTGCGTCAGTCTCTCTTCGATCCACTTCATCATACACATCCATGGCCAACTCCTCAAATAAATGATTGCTCAGCTGGTTGAAAAAGGAAATCTAGTCAGGCGACTAGGACTTTGAAATGCACATGATGTCCTAGATGATATACATTGTTGATGGTAGAATGATACTTACAGACTGCAGTTTTTTCTTGGCTGCTTTCGCCAGCTCTGATAAGTCTAAACTGCTACAGAAAAGAGGCAAAATAACATCTTAAGCACAATGCAAGTGGAAGGTGAGCCCAATATAATATAGAGTTTTTATTCATACTCACATGTTTCTATTCATCAAGAAAGCAATAAAAAAAATAATCAAACACAGAATTGTAAATGAAGGAGAATTACAGATACATTTTTAACTGTCTACAGTACGGTAGGGTGCAAATGTATCCACCTTTTTGTCCATCGGCAAAATGGCTAGTGACTATACAAATGTTACCAGCCACTCAATAGATGATTAACTATTGATTCATGGGCTGCTGAGTGAAGCAAATCACCTGCCTATTTGACCAGCATTGGGCTGGTGGCGTGTGCAAATTATGTTGGGTGATTGGAACATAAACACCTTGTTTAGCTGTGTTTTCTTAAACATACTGTGAGCAAGCATGACATGTCAAACCAGTGGCTGTGAGCGTACACACCACTGCAGCCGTGATCCCCTGCTACTCTCATCTGTTAAAGACCATGTGATAGCAAGAGTCACTACCACAAGGAAATCTTTGTTTTTTTATTTTTGCTTTGTTGAATGGATACGGAATACGTATGGGGGAATTAAAATTGGAAAACAAGTGCGATCACATGAGATCACGTTAAAGAGAGACTGTGCACATTAGCGGCCTCTCTGGTCAGAGTTAGACATG
The DNA here is from genome assembly GCA_900302315.1 of Phycis blennoides. Classification (NCBI taxonomy): domain Eukaryota; kingdom Metazoa; phylum Chordata; class Actinopteri; order Gadiformes; family Phycidae; genus Phycis; species Phycis blennoides. The sequence continues at coordinate 24,191 of OMKI01046878.1, forward strand.
ACGGTGACATCCCCGCTATGCATTGTGGCCACAGCATGACAAAACAAAAACTAGAAAGGCGGTAGATAAAGGCCAGACAATCGTGATTTATTATGATTAATAATGAAAGTAAAAACGAAATTGAACTTCCACTATACTAAATATTAGGTGCTTTTTGACTTCACGCCCTCTCATTGAAATTTCCTGCCATTGGCACAGAGCAAATCGAATGAGAGGGCGTGACTCCCCGGGTCAATCGAGTTGTGGATGGATTGCTATTATTCTGTAGACAATCAGTAATGTTCATTCATTTGAACAAAAGCAAAAAGGCGCAGTGGAAAGTTACAGAGTGGAGCTCCTCCTCACCTGTCAGCCATCTGTGGGACGATGAAATGCTGTCCATTTTTATGATCTGACAAAAAAACAAAACAACAATGACACTTTAGACACTTTTCAAATTTAATAGGGACTTGCTCCAGTGTTAAAAGGGGGTCAATAAGCCTTTAACCCATAAGAACCCAGATCAATGTCTGCTTAAAGGAAAATTATGGGGGATATACCACAGACCAAGTGGAACACATAGAACACATTTGTGATGTTTTTTCTAAAATACAACCACTTAATCAGTGATGTGACATATACATTACATTGGGCGTTCATGGTAAATGTATTCCTTATTTGAAAAAACCTCAACTTGACAGTTTTTTCTGCTTAGTACCACAAATTTGCCTTTTTATTTGCATTTCCACAATATATATCAGATGTGTGACTTTAGTAATGCTGTTTAAACAACAGTTTTGTTTTTCAGATTTGCTTTATGTTACAGAATATGCAAACTGAATAAAAATAAGTAACACTGCCTCTTTGGGGAGGTCATATCCTGGGACAGTCACATGACTGTGACATCACAACCACACCAAAATGTTTAGCATATGTCACTTAGGCACTTAATGAGTTAAAGTCAAGCACAAAGCTGTATAAGAAAGATTTTAGGACATTTAAAGTGTTTGTTACACTCGTGTCACCATGGGTTCTTACGGATTAAAGTGGCATGGTTTGTGATGGCATGAGCAGTGATGTACCTTTACCTTTTATGTCTTTACCATAATTGAGTGACAAGGATATTGGTCAAAAGTGCAAATCATTGATTGCGCGGCCGAGACTCTTATCATAGTGTGACACAATGTCATAATGTTTGGCCCGGCGTCACAATGTTTGAACAGCGTAATCCTGGCTCACCTGGCTTCCGTCCACACAGGTAGAAGGCCAGGCGGTCGGTCAGCTCGTACTGGATCTCCACCAGCCGCTCAGACAGCTCCTGGTGGCCCGCCTCCCTTAAAACACACACCCACACGCCCCGCAAGTCAGTTGGATAACCGCACAACCTCATCCACGGGCCTCGGTCACGTAGTGCGGCCATCTTGGTTCTAAAAAAAGATAACTGGGCGGAGGAAAATGGTTGCTGGGTGGTGCTGGCAGGTGGAGTGGGGTGAACTGTTCCCTGCCACCAAGCTAGCATTTACAACCGTGTGTGTGTGTGTGTGTGTGTGTGTGTGTGTGTGTGTGTGTGTGTGTGTGTGTGTGTGTGTGTGTGTGTGTGTGTGTGTGTGTGTGTGTGTGTGTGTGTGTGTGTGTGTGTAAATCAATTGTCCCAACATCGTAAAGGGATATGCCAAGACATCTGTAAATTGGGTGTTTGCCTCGTCTCACCCAGTTTAGCTTTCCGTTAGCCGTCACCTGTGATGCGCTGCTGTCAGGTGATAATAGAGGCTCCAGCAGGGCATCACAGGTAGCCTAATAATAACAGCACTGAAAATAGGGCCACATTTTCTGTGTGTTTGTGGACAAATTACGATCTTGTTTGTGTTAATACTGACACTAGAATAAGCAACTGTTCCAAACACATTGGAAATCTTTGGAACGCAATTAAACGCGTATTCCCTCACATTAACACGAGCTGGGTAACTGTAACTCTGCAAGTTAAAGCTAACAGAGAGTGCATCTGGAAGCGTTAAGCTACTTCACTTTTAAAATGAAAATAGTCGCATGTTTTTATGAAAAAGCACATATAGTTATTTATAGTTTTTCATGGTGAGAGTACAAGCATATATAAACACAAAAACTGTACATGAACATTTTTTTTTTTGCCTTCGCCTGAAACTGGCTTGAGACAAATTACAGTGGTTGGGCTGCAACAGTCAAGTCTAATAAAATGTTAAAACATATTGCGAGGATCACCATGTGGCCGATAAAATGTTCAGACCTCACAGGAAATTGCATCACGTCAAAAGCAACGTCCAGTGACTCCTTTCAATAATAAAAAAAAAAAACAAACAAACACCCAAACAGCTTGGCATTTCCTGGGTGAGGTGAGCCATCCTCGTCCGGTTTTGGCAGAAAGAAAAAAAGACAAGAGCGCGCTTTATCTGTGCCAGACGCGGCCTCCGGGAATATTGGCTTTTTTGGGGGGGATTTTTCATTAGACCTCACAGACGAGGGGGGAAGCAGCCAACACGCGGTGGCATTGAACATGCGGACCTTGCGTAGTCGACGGGGGTCTTGCCGGTGGTGTCGGGGGCCCCAGGATCGGCGCCGTACACGGTCAGCAGCTCGGCCTGGGACACCTGGCCGGCCTTGGCGGCCACGTGCAGCGGGGTGTTCCCCTTCTCCTGGAGGACAGACAGACAGACAGACAGACAGACAGACAGACAGACGGCATCGCACATCAGGGGTCCGCAAAACAGGAACGCGCACGGTAGCATTGCGCATTTGGTGCTGTGTTTTGTGAAACCAGTGTGTTTGTTTCGTAATGCGATTATAATATATATATATATATATATATATATATATATATATATTATAATATGAGAGACAGAGAACAAAAATTATGCATGCAAATACCAAGGAGAATTGCTTCTGGCGACTGCAGCCAGCATGAAGTGTGTACATCAATATTTTTGGTTGGGCTGTGGAAGTGGTACTCACTGGGTGGAAGAAGTTGGCCTGCGCCCCCAGAGAGAGCAGTCTCAGGCAGGTCTCCAGGTTCCCTGTGCGCACGCTGGAGTGGAGTTGCTGGAGGAGAGGAGCTCGGAATGAATCCAGCCATCTGATTTGCTCTTATAAAGTCACGCTCACGTACACACACACACACACACACACCCATGTTATACTTTCTCCTCTCACCTTGCTTAAATCCTTTGCCGTGAAGCTGTCGTCTTCTCTGCACGGCATGCGGTGAACAAACGCCAACATTTGATACTTGGCTTTGATGAACTCGGTTTTGTTTGGACTGAACAAAAGACAAACGAGCACAAAACACGCGCGCACGCACGCGCGCACGCGCACACGCACACACACACACACACACACACACACACACACACACACACACACAGGAACAAAGGGTCAGTGAGACAGCAGGGCTAGGAGCCATACATCATTGTGAGCGTGTATATTATTCATCGTGTTCCATTGGACTCACTGCAGTCTGTCCTGGGGGCCCGCCTTGCGTCTCCCGCTCAGAACGGACGCCGGGTCCAGCAGCGAGTGTTCCCATATTGAGTTGGCCCCGTTGCTGTACAATGTCTGCACCATCTGACCACAGACACACACCCAGCAGTCAAAACAAGCCATACCATGGTGCGAAACACCGTAGAGTGGGTGTGAGTGGCGTGGGGCCACTTCCTGACACTACTTTTAGATCGGATGAATGGACCTCACACTTGACAACTGTTTACCCAAGAATGACATGCCTGTGTAGGGGCAAGACATCTGTCTTGGGGCTGAGCTGAGTCGGGGGGGGCCTGTGTGTGTGTACTAGCTGATTGGTAGTGTGTGTGTGTGTGTGCGTGCGTGCGCGTGCGTGCGTGCGTGTGTTACCTGTAGCTGATTGGGGGGCCAGGGTGTGTGTATCAGGTGTCGGACCTGGGAGCTGTGTCTGCCCAGACTCCGGTGGACGCTGCAGCACTCGTCACAAATCAACACTCCCCTGTTGACCGAGGCCCAGCGGGGGTCTGCGGAACAGAACAGCACCACTGATTAGTATGGGTGGGGCCTCCCGAGGCATAACAACACAGACTTAATGAGGTCCAATCTGCATTACGCGTCGTTAGTTCACTAGAACCAGTGAAAAGCATCAGGGCAGCACCGAGATGTACTCTATGTCCAATTCCAGGTTGGATAGGATATATTGGCTTCTTGGCATCTGTCCGGATATGAAAGTATACAATTCAACAAATATCTCAGTCTTGAATGTATATTGCAACTGTATAAGATCAGAGTTACCAAAATGAACAACTGCCAGCTGCCAAATGTTGAACTTAACAGTTCCACATCTCCTTCCCTCTCTACCGGGCAGGCCAGTGTATCCAACGACATTCATAACTAACACAAATCGAACAGCCTTTATGGGAAAATCCTAATGAAGCCTAATGCCTGTTTAATTGTCATTAGACAGGCCTCCGATGTAGTGTGGCGATAATTTGGCACACATAACATGACGTAATTCAGTGTCCATATGACTTGAAGCTATGCTACATGATTTCACCTACGCAAGCCACTTCTCATTTTAATTTCACAACTACAGACATCATCTGTGGTTCACGGTTTAGGTGTAGCTAAAGTGTAGTCTCACTCACACACACACACACACACACTGTACCAGTTGGCCGGGTTAGCACAGTGTAAAGGAGAAGTGCAGAAAGCATTGTAGATACATGGTGGTTTCAGAAGGCATTTTTACCCCAACAGCTTCCTCTTTCAAAAAACAGTAAGATGGATACTAACTAGATGTTCTGCATAAACATCCAGACAGTCTAGTTTCCGTGGAACTATATCTGCAGTAGTTATGGTCCAACTGTCAGATGAAATCCATATCAAAAGCCAACAACACTGGCTTATTACCAGGGTAATGCGCTGCCATTATATCCCACACACGAGCCTCGAGGGGCGATGTGCGGTTTGGAAGTAAAAACGCCCGAGATAGACACGAGACAATCCCTGACCCCGAGACCCTGTGAAGTTCTTGGGAGACAGCGGAGGTGTGGCCCGGCCCGACACAGCTGCGCATGCTGCCAGTCAGATGCTACGTAGCGCCAGGTGCAGGGAAATCTCCTAGTGGCTCCACTTTACAGTCCACTGGGAAGTCCACCGCCACCACAAGCTGGCTGTGCGCCTCACCACCCACCCCCCACCGCTGCCCCTCGGTCCCCCAGCCAGGGCTTCTATATTAATATCACGTCTAGTATCTCTAAATATATTCACACCCAACCCCACAACTGGTGAGGGCCTGAGGCCGGATGGCATAGGGACCCCGGGACTTTTGGGGGCTAGCATCTAGACAAAATAGCCAGGGGAGTGATGACGGCTGATACCTGTCATCATATTGCAGCATTGTTAGTGGCAGTAGACTGGAAACAGCACAGTTGTCATCCAATTACACAATTGTTATTGGAGGTTACACAGGCCTTTGGTTTCATGACCACCGCAATGTTCACCTCAGCCGAGACGCACACATGACGAGGTGAGGTGGTAAACAGGCTTGAAAAGAGATTGCATTGGAATAGACAAGAAGTGGCATGGCATGCATTCAAAGGATCCAGCCAATTCACTCAGCATCCTGTTGTGCTTCCTGTGCTTGCTATAAAACATCGCGTCACCCCTTGTATAAAAGAGCCACGACTTGACCCAATTCATCCTGAGAGCGCTACCATTTGACACACGAGTGCGTACTGCTTTGGGGTCCAACGTCCACGTAAGCAAACCATCAACGACCAAGGAGACGCATGTTTAAATGAGCTCATTGTTTCCCTTTGTACTTTGTGCACAACACTGCCTCCATGAAGAGATACACAGGCCGACACCAGTGAATGAACAATCAGTGCCACGCAGTACCAGCAGTCAAGAATCCACATGCAAATGTTGCAATGCTGCTCTAATCATTCCTATTCCCTCCCAGTTTTGCAATGGAAGCCACAGAATTTGACTCACAACTACAGTATATTGTGCCATCAATATTTTCAAAAATAGAAAAATAAGACTTCTAATATCAGTGGGGAAATGTCTTTCCAACCAAACACTTGTTGGAGAGGCAACATCAACATTGTCAAAAAGGTGAATGATAAATGAAATGTATGAAAGTTGTTATAAAAGGGTACACTGACATCTTCATGCAAACAATTAAAAAATCAGTTCAAGACATTCGATGTACATCATGAATATCTAGTGAGATAGACGAACAATGACCACTAGAACGTCCTAGCTGTCAAACTAGAGGTATCCCAGTCAGCAGCACACTCAGCAAACAGGCCAACTCAATGAGACCTGCTCTTGTCCTGTCAAGCCGACCAGAGAAATAACTAGGCGAGGTGTGTACTATACATATACTAACGTTAGAACTGAAGCAAAAGTCTATGAGGTGAAAACAAAACCCCATACGTCCCAGACAGACATCTGCAAAGTTACAACAATACTAAAGTGCATTTTTCATGAATATGACAACAAAAACAACAAAAGAGAAAACAAAAGAGAGGAGGAAAAAAACAATCGAGTAGTGCTGTCAGTTGTTGGGATGTGGGTGCATACCAGAGAACGATCAGCTTGATTAATTAGCCAAGGCCAAATTACATGTAAAGCTCAATAGCAATGCCCGTGGGGCACGGTGAAGTTGTAGGAGACACTTACCTGGAACACTGCAATCAGCGCACACATCAGTATTTCGGATTCGTTTGGACATTGTTGTGTGCTCAAGTCGACGGGTTTGTTGTAAATGTCAGGAGTAGATTGCTACGTCTGCCCCGCTCGTCATTGATATCTCTGTGAAGAGGATGCCTTCCGCGTTAGCTGCCGTTAGCTAATTGCGTGTATTCTGTTAGACGACCTACTTCTTCAACTGATGACAACCTTGTATTCAACCAGTCGAGTCTCCGTTTAAACAGCGATGGCTGACAGTGCTGCGGTACACACGTCTCTATTGTACAAACGCCGAATTCGCAGATTTAGACATCGCGGTCTGTCTTTTCATCGTAGTTTATTTCCTCGGCTCATCGCGGCACAGCCACACCGTGGAGACATAGCATGGCCACTACCAGGGTGGCAGCTGTGACTTCTGTCATAAGCCCGCTTCACGCAGCCGTGCTAGGAGCGACTAAGAAGAGCCTTTACTTGGATCGAGCCGCTGTGTACCGTTATAGTGACACTGCTGACGTTGTACAATGTCTTTATAATGGCAAGAATTGGTCTAATGATTTGATTTTATGACATTCGTGTTAGATCGATCGGGGTCTGGGTATCAGGATGAAAACAGAGTCCAATACTGAGGTGTTGGGGTTATTTTGAACACTATGTGTGGTTGGTTCACCACTCTTCTAGACTTGCCGATGTATACAATGCACACTTAAATGTATGTCATCCCGTTATTTATAATCGAGACTTCTTCCGTATTCCGTATTTTTGTCTATGTCGTCGAGCTTGCGTCAAATGTACAAATGAAACATACTACAGGAAATATTATTGGTAGAAAATTTGCTGTCTGCGAAATGGAATGTACCAGGTTATATGATGTTGGGTATGGATACCTCATATACATCTCTCTTTTAATATAGTTGTTATAGGATATCCTCTATCCTCCCGCTGATTTAACATTCGTTTGTCAAATGTAATAAATTGTTATATTGATAAGGTTGTTGTATTTCAGATGTTATGAAGACAGCTCCTTATGTCGTGGATGGTGCAACCCCCGTTTGTTTTTGAATGGTTGGTTCTACTCTTGGACCTTACTATTCGTTGCCCTACATGGAGACAAGTAGTATTCATCAAATGTCGTTCAAATTGTATTATAACATGTATGATTGCCCTTTATAAAGCTACATATTTATAAGTAGCAATTTGATAAGTAGCCAAGAAAAGGTGTGTTGATTAACTTGTAGTTCTTCTTGAGTATATTTTAAAACACCCCTATCGTAATAACATAGTCCAGACACTTCCTTGTTCAAAAGTTTTATTTAGAGGAAGCCCTGGAGTAAAGTTGGTCACCGAACCGGTTAGCTCACGTCGATGTCAATGTTGTGGACTACCGAGAAAAACATTCCTTTTATTTTCACTTTTGAGAATAACAACAGTGTAACGCAGTCTCTCAGATGGACCTGATTGTACGCTGGCTCATATTCTTGGAATCATAAAAGGGAAGGATGTCAACCGCTAACGTTAGCGAGGATATTAGGGCGAAGTTTCCATTGCATTCTTCCGTCTGGGAGAATGATTACAGGACATTGGAGAGAGATTTAGGGCAGGTTTGTAAATATCTATGTGTATTCATGAGTCATAATCTTTTTCTTGAAACGACGTCCCCCATTAGACCGAACGTGAGCTACTTTGTTCCCTTATAGCCTTCAAACTGACGTAGGCCATCCATCATGGTCTGCTCTTCACAGATGTTTGGAATATCAATGCGTTGATTTATCAGTTGGCGGACAATCCGTGCGGTATTATATCAATTAAACTTCCCGTTACACATGCGGTTGTCACGTTGCTCATGATATGTGCTGTGACACGACCCTAAACACGGTGGTTTTCTCAGAGTGACTTGGAGACGGTGGATCCGCGGGGCAGGACGCCGCTCCACCTGGCCGTGTCGCTCGGGCACCTGGAGTCCGTGCGGGTTCTTCTCAGGCACGGTGCTCAAGTGACAAAGGAAAATGCAGACAATTGGACAGGTATGCAGGCCGCCCTTAGCCGTCTGACAGCCCGACACACCAATTCGCAAATACGTATTGTACATGCATGCCAGAGCGAATAAAACACGAGCTCGCAGATTCGCCTGGTTCACAGGCAAGGGTTTCCTCCCATATGCTGCATGTGCTGTTGTCAGTTTTCATGATATCAGAAAATGGCACCGGTTTTTGTTGACAAACATTGTTTCGGAGCGTTCATAAAGGAGTGTTGTAGGTGCACATGTAGAAGTAATAATGTCATCTTGAAGTAGCCTATAGATTATTTTGTAATTATGAATAATTGCTTACATCACTTCTTTTTGAGCACAGTTACACATTAACACATTTGCTTTATGTGTTTCCTTATCAGTAAGATTCAATCAGGTCCGGTGCACCACCATATAGTTGGTAGAAAAATAAATGTAGAGCTAGACCATACTTTGTTATAGACCTAACTGTATTTTGCAGTGATCCTCAAAACACTTTTTTTTTCTTAAATGTTTTCATTAGATCGCAGATGAAGCCTCTCCTCCTGTTAGGTCAAAGGATTTGGTCATACGTCATATGTTTTTGTTGTATGTCTACAGTCCTACAGGAGGCGGTCAGTACGGGTGACCCAGAGATGGTGCAGCTGGTCCTCCAACGCAGAGACTACCTCAAGGCCTCCACTGCTCTGGGAGGGGTGCCTGAGCTGCTGGCCAAGATCCGAGAGGTCAGGCTTTACAACTCCGCCCCTGACCCCAGCTGACCTTGAACTACCTCTACCTGTCATTCATCTCGTCACTAAAGTCAAGTCAATCACTATGTATGTTCCTGTTTTGTTCCACAGTCACCTGATTTCTATATGGAAATGAAGTGGGAGTTCACCAGTTGGAGTAAGCTCTTTTCTTTCCCCTTCACCTCCATGGATCCGTGGTAGGCCTGGGCGTATATTCCAGCTATCGGAATATAAAATTCCTCACCAGTGTTTTCAATCGGCTATCTGGGTTTCCGAATACAAGATTACAAAGCCTGTCAGATGGTGTACCTGGAGGTAGAAGGCCTCCAGATCAAGCTTTAGTGTCAACTATGGGAACCAGTGCAGGATGTAGTCGCCACAATATCAACTGAGCCCCACCATGGCTTGCCCTACCACGCGCGTGTCTCTTGGGGTTTTCCTGTGCTTCTTATTTATTATTTATAATTTTATTTATTATTTTAGTAATGAGTAACTATGCCCCAGAAAGCGAGATGGCCCACCCATCAAGGTGTTGTCTCTCGCTCCGGCACATGTAGAAAGGCTTGTGTCGTTGGCTAACGGACTTTGCTCTTCATTTGCAACACTTCTGCGTGCGTCGCCTCGCAGTCCCGCTGGTGTCCCGCGTCTGTCCCAGCGACGTGTGCCGCATCTGGAAGCGCGGGGCCAGCCTGCGCGTGGATGCCACCCTGCTGGGCTTCGAGAACATGACCTGGATCAGGGGCCGGCGCAGCTACATATTCAGAGGAGACGGTACGCTACGACAGACGTCTGTCTGTCTGTTGGTCTGCCTGTGTCTGTTGGTCTGTCTGTCTGTGTTGGTTGGTCTGTCTGCCTGCCCGCCTGCCCGCCTGTCTCTGTCTGTCTGTCTGTCTGTCTGTCTGTCTGTCTGTCTGTGGCCTCATTTCCTTGTGTGATTCTCACCGCTGTCTAAACTAACCTACTTTCCCCGTCAGATATGTTGGTGCTTTATAAATCCATGTGGCGCTTCTCACAGCAGAAAGTACAGGACGGAAGTAGAACTAAAAAGAAATGCAACATTTCAATAAGAGTAAAAAAAAAGACAAAAAAATCAAATAAAGACAGGAAATCTATATATAGACACAATGTGATAAGTAGCAGTCAATGGAAAATAAATGTTGACATTTATAACTAGATATAACTAGATATAACTAGATAGACACCCTGCATAACCTTACCCTCATGCACTTGTTTGTTGTACGTCTTGGCACTTTAACTGCGCTTTGTAAGTTAGCACTTTGATCGCACTTGGTAACTTGGCACTTAGTCAGAGATGTTGTATGCTAGCAATGGTTAATCTAGCAATTGAAATGCTTGAAACTTGTTCTGGTGACTTTCTTACTGTATTAGCTGCAATGAAATGTTGTACCTTCTTATGACAAATGTACTCTTTGTAAGTCGCTTTGGATAAAAGCGTCTGCCAAATGCCCTAAATGTAAATGTAAATAACTAAACGCTACTTTCATTGTCTGCTTTGTGTGTTTTGCTTACTTCTACTTT